>JAASGD010001039.1:0-13783 GCA_023334115.1 Globisporangium megalacanthum | reverse complement strand
TCTCGCCCGCCATGACGCAGGGACTGTGAGATTAGAGCGAGGTAGTGTACGTCGAAGCGTCGTGGCAGTTCCGAGCAAGAAACGGTTCGACAGGAGAACGTGTCGACTGAGTTCGCAACACTTCTCGTGCGCTCCTGACATAAATCACACACGGTCGGATACTTGTACTGTACCACCGATGACGACCAAACACGCCGCTCGGCTCTATCGGACGAGACACCGAGTTGATCACGGCTGCAGAGCTGCAGCTGTTCACGCAATGTCGCTTGAGATCGTTTGCCGTCGCGGTGCGCGAAGTCTGCCTTCTGAGAAGGCACACGCTTCGTGCCTCGCTTCGTCGAGGCGACAACGTTTTTACTGGATTGTGATGTCCCAGTAAAGGTGTTCTTCCCGTCCAGGCCGACAACGACGTCGTCTTCAGAGGTGCCGCGATGGTGGCGATTCGGAGATTCGCTTCGAGTGACAGCGAGTTGCATTGGTTGATCTGTTGGCTCAGGCGTGCTGGTTAAGCGTGCAGCAACGAGTGTACTCAGATAGCGGACCAGCATCCAGGTTGTGACTCGAATTGTTGCGCCAAGATTTGAATTCGCGCCACTCCTCTTGATCAAATCGCCCAGGATGCTTGCTACCTCTGCACTTGACGAAAGTCCGATTTGACCTTCTATACCCATACAAATATGAGATTGCTGCGTTCAGCAAGGGTCGAACTGACCTCGCACATCAACTGTCGTGTTCGCTCAATTTCATTTCGTGAAATGGACAACGATGTCGATCGATTCAGCTCGAAAGTGAGGACACGAGACATTGAGGGAGATGGCAGCAAAAGTCAGGTGGTGATGGTGGACTCGCACGCGCGCACGTGGCAATCTCTGACTTCGCTCACTCGGCTTTCTTCGTCGTCGTAGAGACTCGTGAACGACACTCTCACCACCGCTCGCCAAGATGAAGAAAGCGGCGCCGTCCCCCAACTTCTTTACGACACCGCTCGAGAGCGACGAAGACTCGGTCCCGCGTGTCGGCTTCGAGTACGTTTGCGTTACGACGTCTCTCTTTTACGTGTCGTGTCGAGACGGTCCAGGCAGGATGACGGACTGACAGACACGTGATCTCTCCCTACCACCAGAAACCTGACAAACTACGATCGGATCGACATGATCCTCGAGTCGGCCGAGTTCAAGACTGGGTTTCCAGTGCGGCCACCGAGCCGCGTGCTCGGCACTGCGGGTGTCGCTGCGATCACGTACTTTTACGGCTGCGGCGGTCCGCTTGGCTCGGAAACGATCGTGAGCTCGAGTGGTCCGCTCGTCGGCATGATCGCACTCGTTGTCTACCCGCTTTTCATCACCATACCGTACGCGTACATTGTCGCTGAGCTCTGCTCAGCGTTCCCCGAAGACGGCGGCTTTACGATCTGGGTCATGAGCGGCTTTGGTCCGTTCTGGGGCTTTCAGATCGGCTACTGGTCCTGGGTCGCTGGTGTCATCAACAGCGCCATCTACCCGAGCCTCTTGCTCAAGATCATCACTGGCTACACGGACGTCGAGATCACGTCGTCCATCACGAGTTACTTGCTCAAAGCCGCGATTGGGATCGTCCTCGCACTGCCGACGCTGCTGCCGACAAGAGCGATCGGCCGAGCAGCGCTCGTCGCCCTCGCAGTCGTGCTCGTCCCGCTCGTCGTCTTCGTCGTCTGGGGGTACGCGCTCTCGAGCGACTTTGACCCGCTCCTCGATGTGCGCCACAAAGTCAACAACGTGAACGACACGACGCTGACTGTCGACTTTGCCGGCTCACCACAGGACGTCCAGTGGACTGAACTCGTAAACACGCTCTTCTGGAACTTTGACGGCGTCGCGATGGCGTCGGTCTTTGGCGGTCAAGTACTCAACCCCGCGCGGGTGTACTCGCGCGCGATCTGGATCACTGTCGCGCTCACTGTCGCGACGTACTTCGTCCCGATCCCAGCCACAATCGCGTCCGAGTCGCTCCACTGGACGCTCTTTGACCGCGGGTCGTACCTCCAGGCTGCGAAAGAGCTCGGCGGCGACGGACTCGAGACCATCATGCTCGTCTCCATGATCGCAACGAACATTGGACTCTACGCCTCGAGCATGTTCTGCAAAGTCGTCGAAGTCGCGGGCATGGCCGACCACGACATGATGCCGCGCGTCTTTTCCCGACGCAACGACGTGTTCAACAGCCCCCACTACGCGCTCCTCGTGACGCTCGTGCCGACCATCGCGCTCGTGGGCATTGACTTTGACGTGCTCTTGCCGGTTACAAACGCGTTCGCATCGCTCGTTGCGCTGCTCATCATCTGCACGAGCATCCAGCTCCGACGCCACTTGCCGTACATTCCCCGGCCCACGAAAGTGCCCGGTGGCGTCCCTGGCCTCGCAGTCCTCGCGCTCTTCCCCACTGCGGTCTTTGGCTTCATCATGGCGAACGCGTGCAGCGACCTCATGAGCATCCTCCTTGTGGTCGGCTTCCTAGTCCCCGGCCTCATCTACGGCCTCTACATCTCGCGTGCCCACTTTTGAAGCCAATGTGTCGTCGCATACGTCGTCTTAGATATCAAGTTAACGAATGGAGTTCATGAGCCAACCTCAACCGTTTCAGCGTTCCACCCTCGCTCAGTTATAGCTCGAGAGGGGGAAGAGGAGGAAGACCACCTGAACGCTCTCGAGTGTGAAGAAGCGAGCAAGCGAGCGGCTGTCTGGGAACCTAACGACACGTCGTGGCTCAGGCGAGCGGGACGCAAGATGAAGAACGTGTCGCCACCAGCGATCGTCACGGTCCCGGTGGTGACGTCGGCGCCGTCGGTCTCTGGCCGCCGCAAGAGTCCGTCGCTCAAGCGCTCGTTGAGTTCTCGGGCGACACAGAGCACCACAATCGCCGTTCCCACGTCGTCGTCGACCCCAACGACGCCGACAGGAGGCGACAGCTCGGCCAGCAGCGCTACGTCCGCTCTAAGAACCACGTCGGACCCAGGACCATCACCGAGATCGCCGATCGAGCCACCAGTAACCATCAACACTGGCTTGTTCCGCAAGACGGACTCGGAGCGCGAGATTGTCGTCATGGTACCGCTCGCGGCCGCCTTCCTGGAGCAAGTAAAGCTCGAAATCAGCGTGACGAAACAGCACGCCGACGTGCGCTACGTCCTCTCTGTCCAGCACGCCAAGCTCGGGACCACGTGGCAGCACGCGCGGTCGTTCGACGAGTACCGGAAGCTCCAGCAGCGGCTGCTCAAGCTGCTCCACCACGGCCACTTTTGCCGCGCCGACTGTCCGTGGATGTTCACGTTCCTCAAGAGCTACTTCCCCAAGTCGCTGCTCTTCACCTTTGCGAGCGCACGCGTCGTTGCTGCGCGCAAAGCTGCGCTCGAGCGGTTCTTTGCTACGGCGCAGAGCTTCTTGCTGAACCGGACAAACCACGCGTGCGGCTTCCTGAGCGCCGCTGTCGCGAACGAGCTCGTCGAGTTCATCTACGGCGATGTGCTCAAGCAGTACGCGCTCGAGCAGCTCAGCAACGCGCAGTCGTCGGCCGCAAGCAGCGTCAGCGGCATCCTCGGGCTTCGACGCGCGCTCGCCGACTCGTCGGGCGACTCTGGCTCGGACGAGGACGACGGGAGCTACTCGTCGTGCGCTGACGCGATCTGCCAGCTCTGCGACTCGAGTCTCTACGGTGAAGCGCGTGCGAGTACTGCAGCGACAGGAGTGTTGTTGACAGAGAGGAACGGCCGCACGAGCAGCTCGCTTTCGGTCGAGAGCCGCGAGAGCCTCGAGCTGGACATGGTCGTGGCGTCGCTCGCGGCTTCGGTTGGCGCCAAGGCCGCCGTGTCCCCGACGAGCTCGAGCTGGAGCTCCGCGGAGAGCGTCTCGGGCCGGCGCAACACGCACTACGTGACGACACTCGAGTGCGGCCACCAATTTCACGACGAGTGCGTCGTCCCAAAGCTCAACGAGACGTTGTGCTGTCCAACGTGCGGCCACTTGGAGATTAAGTGACGAAGCGAGAGAGAGAGAGGATGACTTGCTCACACGTATCGCGCAGTCTCAGCTTTGCTTCTTCACGAGTCCACGTACGAAGGCGGCTCGTTGTACGCCCGCGAGCCCCGAACTAGCGACTCTGCTCTCTTCCTATCAACTGCTACGACGCCGCTCTCTTGCGATGAATGTACCACGTCGCTTCGCCCCACGTCTCTTGCTGCACTTTCATGGTCCGCAGCAACTCAAAGCTGTGGGCGTCCGCGAGTGCATGCGTCGCAGTGATGACGACGGCGCCAGGTTTGCACACGATCGCGAGCTTCTCCGTGAGCTCGCGCAGTAGCACGTCCCCAAAGCAGGTCGAGTTGAGGAAGACGAGGTCTGCGGTGCTGGGCCACTCGACCTCGAGTGCATCGCCACGCGCGAACGGGATCCGCGTGCGCTTCTTCTGGATCGAGAGCGGGAACTGCCGCTTCACCTTGCGGTCCCAGAGCTGCAGCACGGTCTCGGACATGGCGTGGAGAGTCTCGAGGATCTCAATGCCGTAGCACGCGTCAAAGTCGTGGATGAGCATCGCCGCGAACACGGCTTTCCCGCTGCCCGAGCCAATGTCGAGGAAGACGCCGCCGGGTTTCTCGAGCACGTGGTGCCAGCGCTTGAGGACGTCAAACACGCTCTTGAATGGACCGAATGCGATCTCGCCGTACACGAGCGACATGGCGATGTACTGGTTCTCGCGCCGCTCTCTGCGTGACGCTTCTTTCGCAACACTCAGTGGGTGGTCTGTATACAGCGCCTCGAACGCCTGCTGCGCGAGCGCGAACGCGCTCTCTGAGAGCGACGAGACCGCGAGCGAGTTCGCCGGGTCCGCACTCTCGGACTCTTCCAGCATCGACTCGTCCTTGTCGAGAACGTGGTCGAACGGCACGGAGGTCATTGTCACTGCTTCCCAAAAGGTGACGTTCACAGGCGTACAACGCCTGGCAGGGCGCTGTTGGGCGGTGAAATCGAAGATCTTGGGGTGACCCGCCGCGAGTCCCGATTTGCATCGGAGCCAATCACATGGCTACATTTGCAGAATCTTCGGAATTCTGAAGCCATGTGTCTCGCTGGTCACGATTTTAACATTGTCGCATTATTTTGTTGAAGGACTATCGCGTGGTCCAGTACGTTCCTGTGAAATTGCGCACTCACTTGGTCAGTGTCTGTACCGGCGGCGTCGTGAGGACGACAAGCGACTCAATTCGTACTTAAATATCGACTCTGCCAGCACCAAGCAAGCCAACTTGCCAACGAAAGACCGGATGAAAGCGACAGTGAACACGCACGAGCCGATGTGGGCGATGTATGTTGTGTTCGCCTGCGTCACGCTACTCCTGATTGCGCGCATGAACAGCGCCAATAAGAACATATCTGGACCGTCAGCAGACGACAGTAGCCAACGCAAGCTTATGCTCTCGACTGCCACCCGATCGGCGAGCACCAGCAGCACACTCCGCAGCCCCAAAGCGGCGGCTTCAACAGCTCGTTCCACTGTGAGCCATGGCCTAGAGACTCTACAGTAGTGGTCTGTGGCAAGCGAAAGTCGCGCGACGACACGTTCGGCATAACGAACGAGCGCAGCCAGGGCAAGTGGAGCAGCTGCGACGAACTGAGCCGTCGAGCAGCGGATCGTTGTTGCGCACAATTCAACGGCGACTTGCTCAAGTGCGAGCAGTATCGACGATCCGAGCGCTCGCGGTGTTGAACGTCCAGAAAGCTGCAATTGGCGCCGCTGACGAGCTCCTGCGCTCCTCGTTCTCGTTTCTAGCGTACGCCTTCGTACTCTTTGTGGGACAACGACTCCGCGGCACAAGATCACCCCCGCTCTCGTATATACCCCAGTGCACAACGGCGGACTCGGGTTGCGAGCGATCCCCGAGGAGTTGAAGAGGCAGGCGATGAGAAACGCCACGACGTGGATCCTGGCGAATCAAGATGGACACACGGAAGCTTGGCATGCTCTCGTTCACCCCGACGAAGAACAGTCCCCAGGTTGCTGCAACATCTCACCCACCCGCCGGACGGCTCGACAAATGAGAGCAGCGACCAACGATTGTTCGACAGGTTGGTGGGGCAAGGAGCTACTCCGCGAACGACTCGGAGATATGCGAGTCTTCACGGAGGAACTCCAACGAGATATCCAGGAACTCCTGTGTCAAGAAGTCCAGTGTTCGCGTTACCAGTGGGACGGACGGGTACTCACGATCTTCAGGGCCTCCAGCCGTCGCCCGACCCACCCGGAATGGCAGGCCGAAATCGAGAAGTTCTGGCCGAGCTTCCTGTAGATGGACAACCCATGGATCATCGACTCGCAAGGAGCAACCTGGCGCCCAGCCCGGCTGCGGTTCTTGAAGGTGGGGGCCATCGCTGGGCTCGACATTCATTGCCTCAACGACACCACCTTCACCTGTCGCCCGCCAGGCAGAACGGACCGATGGACGGCTGCGTGGCTCTGAAAGTGCGTTCACTGCGCGCTGAGTGTCATTCTCTGCTCGCCCGAGCTGAAGGCTGGGGAGCGGATGCACATCTCACGCGAAGGTAATCTATGGAATGGGACTGGGGCCGCTGCCAAGTACACGTGGAAGCTGAATGGCATGGGCGGAGCTGTCGGCGAGAGTGCGAACCACGGAGCGGGACACCAGATCCGGCTCCGACGGCAACCATATGGGCTGCTCTGGCGTGTGGCGGGCAGTAGCGACCACGCCTCTGTGAAAACTGACGTCGCGGAGCTTCAGAAGGTTGCGATCCAGCACGGACTGGCATTCACAGCCCACCCGCTGGCGGCAGGCATGTGCTGGTCCGCACTGCGTCCAACACAGCCGAGAGGCATCCGGCTCGCGATGGACAAGGCGCACAAAGCGGCACTCCGCCGGTCGCTCAAGTGCCTACTCACTCCCAAACTCGTCAAACTCGAAGCCACAGCAACCACCTGCGAGTGGACAGCACGAATGCAAGAACGAGTACCGCCGGAGATATGGGGTCGATCGGATGGTACAACAGAGTACCAAGCGTGGCTCAGTTACCGAGTCGCAACACAACAGCTCAACCTGCACTACGCTGGCCGGCCCACCACCGGCGAATGCACGCTTCAGGCGGGTTGCGAGGGGAAAAAGAGACGCTACGACACATCCTGTGGGACTGCAAGCGAGCGCGGGCAGTTTGGAGCAAGACTTGGCTGCACTGGACAGGGCGACAACCATCGGACTCAATGCTGAAGCTCCTGCTACCACACGTCGCGAGCCGTCATCCACCCGACACTCGCCAGCACCTGGTGAGCCGGATTACAGAGCGGTTTGGCAAGTACACTCGCCTCCACGACACGGTCACGGGGGTGGCCTGGGTCGCCATTGTGGAAGCCACCCACAGCGCACTCTGGAGACTCCGAAATGCCTCGATACACGACGACGAGTCAATACTCGTCGAAGAATCGACCAACCGGACGTGGGCAGCATGCACAACACAGCTGAAGGCACTGTCGCGGAGAATGAGAGCGGAGCGGGGACGTCTCTTTGAAGGGATCTGTCTGGACCAATGCGTGGCTGCACTAGTGGACGAGCCGGAGCAACCGGAACATCACAGCCTTCTCGAGTACCGTCTTCACTTCGACGGTGGAGCCAGGGGCAATCCTGGCCCGGGCGGCAGCGGATGGGTTCTTCTTGCACCGACAAAAGAGGGGGAATGGTTCCTTGACGCGTGCGGATTCAGCTACACCGGCCCGTCGGTGACTAACAACGTCTGTGAGCTCGAAGCTCTACGCGCAGGGTTGGCATTCGCTCGGACTCGCCTGCGTCTCGTACCGGTGCACATCGCAGTCTACAGGGACAGCAATCTGATCACGGACGCATGCAATGGGTTCGCAACACTCTCGGACGTCAAGCTCACGCACATTGACAATGCAGTCACCGACTGCACGCGACACCTCAGCTGGGTCTCCTGGCACCACGTCCGGCGCGGCAACAACAAGATGGCAGACTACATGGCAAACGTGGCAATGGATTCCCAAGCGTCAGCAACGATTGATCGGCACACGTACGGCACACAGAGAGATAGATTCAACAGGACAGCAAGCTGGGTCGGCAACAACACGTCCGGGTTGACCTCACGACGCAGAGTCACCACGATCAGCAAGCTGATTAAGGAGTTCAGGGATTCTTAAGTTCAGTACTTCAGCACTAGTCGCTAAATAGAACACCTTCTCTCTCTCTCGTACTCTTTGTGGTCCGGCAGTACAGCGCCGTCGCGATCACTGTCAGCCTCAACCTCGGCGCCTTCAGCATCGCCTTCTGAGAAGTGTACACTATTTCGTTCATTTTTAGCCCAGGGGGTACAATAATTTTATCTGCTTGATTGAAAAGCTCCAGAGCTCAATCGATCACCAGATCGCAAAACAAACGAAGGGACAAGTGCGCTCGAGTCGTCGTTATGAGTGTGCGTCTGTCTCTCCGCAGGCGTTGCTCCTCTGGATCCACCCACACGCCCCCTTTCACACACAGCGTCCTTCGCATGCGCAGGCCCCGAAGCAGAAGATGGCGTCCATGGAGCAGATGCAGGCAGAGCAGATGAAGCAAAAGTGCGTCGTCCCTCGTCCGTCCGTCCTTCCGTCCAACGACTGGTGATGACGTATTCCGCTACGCGTGACAGGGACCAGGAGCAGGTGCGCGCGTCCCTCGTGACGCAGGTGATGCTGCCGGAAGCCCGCGAGCGCTGTACGTTTCGAACGCCATCAAACGAAGGTGACGAGCCCCAGATGACGCATGAGACCTGACGACGTGTGGGTATACGTGTATACGGTTGGTTGCTTTTGTCAAAAAAAGTGTCGAGAATAGCAATGGTCAAGCCAGAGAAAGCGCGCGCGATCGAGGACATGGTGATCCAAATGGCGCAGCGGGGGCAGCTGGCGGCCAAGATTGGCGAAGAGCAGCTCATCGATCTGCTGAGCCGAGCGGGCGAGTCGGAGGAGAAACAGCGCACAAAAGTCACGGTACGCACGCTCGTGCTGTTATTGACAGTGTTTACGTGGCGTCCGGACTGATTAATTGCCTCGGCCAATAATTATTGCGGTCGGTCATTTAGATGAAGCGCCGGACGTACTTTAGCGATGACGACGACGAGGATGACGACGACTTTTGAGACACAAAACGACGCCAGCGTGACGCCACAGGCAGCAACTGAGTGACCCACTTTTGGTTTGTGGGACAAAAAGAAAGAAAGCAATGAAGACGCAATCAATCAGATGCGAACTTAGTGGGGAATGAGTATCCTGGTCTCAACTCAGTGCGCAGTGCGCTCCTGTGCTTCCCTCGCCATCTCTGGCCAGCTCGAGTGGTAGAGAATGACAGTGCACGTCGAGTAAGCCGTGAAAATGCCCGCCATGAAGCCGATCCAGAGCCCTTCAACGCCAACGTGGAAGTAAAACGCGAGCACCGCTGCGACAGGGATGCCGACGCCGTAGAACGCGAACGCGTTCGTCTTGGCCGCCAAGTTTTGCCGGCCCGTGCCTCGAAAGATACCTTGCGTGACGCAGTTGACTGCGTCCACAATTTCGTACGGCACCATGACGAGTAAACACTCGGCGGCCCGGTCGATCGCAGCTTGGTCGCGCATGAGCCAGCTCGGAATGTCCCGTCGAAAGACAAAGACCGCGCCGGCGAGGACGCACGCGAGCGCAAACACAATCGCCATCGTGAGGCGGCTGATGAGCTGCGCGCGACGCGGTAAGTTCGCACCGAGCGAATTCCCCACGCGAATGTTGCCCGAGACCGCAATGCCGAGGTAGAACATGTAGAGCGACGACGCGACGTTCATGAGCACAGCGTGGGCGCTGATGGCGACGACACCGTCCGGGAGGAGGCCGGCCATGACGCCGAGGATCTCGTACGCCCACCACTCCATCATCATCATGAGCATTCCAGGCACGCCGAGGTGGAGGAAGACGCCAGTGTGGCGCCACGCGGCGCGCAAGTCCCAGCCAGGCCACCATTGCTGGTACGTCGGCGAGAGCGCAAAGTACGGTACGAGCAGCACGGGGAGCGTCATGTACCCCAGTGTACGTGAGAGCGCCGCACCGTGGAAGCCGAGCGACGTGTGGTACGCTAAATAGTAGCCGCTCGTGACGTTCACGACGTTGCCGCAGATCATGATAAGTACGAGCGGTCCTGTAATGTTCTGGGCCTGGAGGAGCTTCCGGCACATTTCGTACACAAAGAGGAACGGGACGCCAAAGACTGTGAGACGGGAGAACTCGCCCGCGAGGCGCGCGACGTCCGGATCCTGGCCGAGCAGCCGCAAGAACGTGCCTGCGTGCCAGTTGAGCACAAAGATCGGGACGAGGCACGCGCCGACCACGATAAGTGCGGATTGGAGGTAGATCCCGATCTTCTGGAGCCGCCCAGCGCCGTACGCTTGCGAACAGAGCGTGTCGAGTGCAGACGAGAGCCCAAAACCGACCGAGAGCGACGATACATTGGTAAACTGCAGAGAGAGTGATAAGTGCGTAAGTACGCAATGCGCACTTAACCACCCAGAGCCCGCACAGATATGGACGCACCATGGTCGACAAGGTTGCGGCACCAACGTACTCTTTCGAGTCGGGCGAGTCAATGTGGCCGACTAGCATGATGCAGATGAGCCCTGGGAGGTACTCGAGCACGTACGTCGCGACGACGGGGAACACGAGTACGAGGAGCTTCTTCAGTTCGTCGAGCGCCACTGGCTCAGGCTCATCTTCGTAGTCAAAGACCTTCATGTGGTGCGTGGCCACTTGGAAGCTCGGGCTGGCGAGCGAGAAGCTGTTTGTGCGCGTAATGATCGGGAGCTCGTCGAGCGCAATGTCGAGGTCCACGTCGACAGTGGCGGCCGGGTCGCCGCCAGCTCCCCATGGGAGCCGCTCATTGTCGTCCGTGGCGGCGCTCGCAGTGTCGTCCTGCACCAGCTGCGGCTGCAGCAGCAGCGAGGTCTTCTCGTTCACTGTCATTTGCAGGGCCACTGAGAGCAGGAGCTGGTCTGGTGCGGACGAGCTTGAGACGAGAAGTGGGGGTCGGGTGGCGGTGCTGCTTGCGGGACCAGTCGCGTTTTGAGGTCGTGTGCGAGTCATTTGATGCGAGTGAATGGTGTATGATGTTGCGCAGGTTTGGTGAGTCTTTTGTAAAGCATGTCGGTGGATATTGTTTCATTTATGCCTTGAAAGAATTACACAGGAAAGGTAAAAATATATAAAGTGAAGAGGTCCGACCAAAATTTACACAAAACTTTCAAATCTGATCGTGGGTTTGTTTGCGCGTCATGTGATGCCACCACTTCTCGGTGGTCGACATTGATCGTTTGGTGGTTTTGTTGCTGGTGTCGCTACGGCGGTAGTACTGTAATGCTACAGTACACAGCAACGTGAAGGCTCAACTCCATATACACTGCAACTCGGCTCGTCGGTTAATTGATTGTACATTGTCGTCACGGTCTCACCAGGAGCTCGTTCACACACGCTCACGTTCACTCACGTGTATACTTTCACTCACGCCACGTCTCACGCACGTCCATCGCCTCAGTCGTAACCAGTTGCACTACTGGACGAGGGCACATTGAACTGCGTACAGCCAGCAGTCGTCGCCTCGAGCCGCATCACAATGAGCAGCACTTCGACCATCCAATAGTACGAATTCGCACCCACCGTCGGAATCGCGCCAGATACTTTCCACTCGCAGTGCTCGCCACGCGGGATCCACTGAAGCCTGTCACAGAATGAATCGACCTCATTCGTCAGTAACCACGACTGCTCGCACTCGTACTAACCCAAATCCAGATCCACCCGACAATATACAATAAATATTGCCAACGTACCAGGAATTGAGGTCGTTCCAGACCTCGTACCCGTCCGTGTGCGAGACTGAGAGGTCTTCGAGCCGGAGCTGTTCGTGCTCAATCCCGCGCAGCGTGAGGCTGTAGTCGCCTGTGCTCGGGTTCCGGACGCGCGAGATGAGCAGAATCGTCTTCATCACCACGTGCACTTCGTTCGCGTCCATGGACTTGTGCTCTTGGAAGAGCACGACGTTGTTTGCGTCGACTGCTTGCACGACTGCGCACCACATGTCGACTGTCGGCGAGTAGAGCCGGGCGAACTGCTTCGGGTCACTAAAAACCGCCCACGCTACGTCGAGCGCACGGGCAGCGGAGCAGTTCCGCAGAAGCTTCTGGAACACAAACTTGAACGCGCCGTCTTCCACCGCCCGCGTGGTTTTCCAGCCGCAGATCGAGTCGCCCGTGTCGCCTGCGAGGAGCTCGGCTGTTGATGGGAGCGCGTTTTTGATTACGAGACTGCTCAAATCGCGCTTTGTGCTCTGCCAGATCCGGTCGCAGTCTTGCGGGACGAGTCGCCGCTTCACGACAAACGGGACAGGCATCGTCGCTCCCATGAGCTGCGCTTCGGCGAGCAGCCGCTGGAGGTGGTGCTGGCGTGCGAGCATGAACTGCCGCGTCTGCTGGACGAGAATCTCTCGGACTTGGCGGTTCTCTTGTTCCAGTGCGCGCTTCGCTGTATCCAGCTGGTCGAGGTACAGTGCGGTCTCGCTCACTGGCCCGTTGTTGGTTGTGGGAGCGACATGACCACTGCTGCGGTGGTGGTTCGACACGAGCTGGCGGGCCTGGAGCTGGCCAATCTTCTCTTCGAGCTCACTCACTTGGGCGCGCAGGTCGTTCATGAGCGAGAGCTTCCGGTAGTAGTGGCGCCGGACGCGCAGCCGGTTCTTCTCCCGCCGCGCTTCCGCCGCTGTGCGCTCTCGCTGGGTCTCGTCTGCGTCCACGTCGCCTGGTTCGAACCACTCACTCAGCTGCTCGCTCGTCGAGTCGGACGTAGCGCGTCTCGTGCTGTTGGTGGCTCGCTGCAGACTGCGAGCAAGAGGGGACCGGATAGTGGCGCTGCTGTCGCCGCCGCTCTCTGCGGATGACGACGAGGAGCCGGGCGAGGACGACGCGGACGTGGACCCGTACGGCAGGAAGACTGGCGCTGGCAGTGGTGACAGCGGCGTCACGGGGGATACATCGAGCGCCGACGTGGGGCTGCGCGCCTCCAACGCAGGGGGCTCGTCCGCACTCAGCTGGTTGCAAATGTCCACGAGCCAGCGGCTCATCATGTCGTCGGCGGCCTGCATCGTTCTGAGCGCGGTCTCCGCTCCAGTATTCGTCACGCGCGAAGAGCTCCTCGGCCTTGGTCGCTGGTGTACTTGTGGTGGTGGTGGTGGTTGGCAATCGTAATCTAAACTGAACCCCTTCGTGGTGTCGATTGTTTATGTGGGCGGACAAAGATATTCGACATGCAAATCCAGGAAAATGGCGATTCAGTATACGGTAGTGACCAGCAGTCGAATCGTTTCCTTCACAGGCGTTGTCTTGAAGTTTGTATGAGGTGTATCCTCTTGTCGCTGTCGACCTTTCGACTTCTCAAATCGACACGGTTTGTGCGGGATCGAGAGCGCGATCGCGATCCAAGCAGCAGTGTACATCCAACCACTCTGCAAGTGTGACGCCCGTTGCCAAAGATGTCGATGCGCCCAGCTCGATGAGTAGCACAGTATCAAATGCTTGCTTGCAACAGTGGGCCAACAGAATATTATATCGTCACAAATTTTATCTCGATTTATCTCGGTAGTTTTCGAAAATACAGCGTCTCCAAAAAGTCTGGAGCCCACCCAGAAAATAATGTGTTTATCCATATCATGGCTTCCATGAAGAATCTGAAGAGTTGAAACACATGATCTGAAAGG
>JAASGD010001038.1:0-13790 GCA_023334115.1 Globisporangium megalacanthum | reverse complement strand
CGAGAGTCTTTCAGATTCTACAGTACTGCCTGCAGCATTTGTGAGAGGTGGATTGCCGCTGCATCCCAAGGCGACGATGTGTGCTGCGTGAAAAGGCACCTAGGCGATAAAATACACTTGCGAATTGTATACTTCTCCGAGTCTCCTGAGTTTGAATTTGACACGCATGTCACCGAGCAAGTGAAGTGGATCCAGGAGCTCTGGTGGATGCGTTGCGTCATCGCACGCAGCGACCACGACATGCGAAGTCGCTGGTGGTAGTGTTGATGCGTGCTGGTGGATGTGGTGGTGTGGTGGAGGCGGTGTAGTTGTAGGTGGTGTAGTAATGGTGATGATTGTGCTAGCACTGGTGATAGTGCTGAAAATGTTGCAGTGTTGTCCTTTACAGTTCATAGTGGTGCCTATGCTGCTGCTAGTGGTTTTTGGTTGTACAAGTTTTGGTGCTGGTGCCAGTGGTGGTGGTGGTCTGCAGTAGCGATGGTGCTACTGAATCAATCAATCAAGCACCTGGATATATCGTCGATCCAGCGAGGTTCTGCGACTTCAGACTTTTGTACAGCGCACAAGACACACTTAATCGCAGCTGGGACTGAGCAAGCCGTAGCGTACCGCACACTACTCAGATATGTGTGGTTGCTCCCAGCGTTCTCTGTCTGGATGCTACAACACCACTACATAGCTTGCACACGAGTAACATTGTTCTCGGACTGCTCAGGCTCATACTGAGCACCAGGCCGCAGAGGAAGGGAATAATATCTGGTGCAGCAAGAGGGAAGACAGAGAACGATGTCTGTACTGCATGAAAGATAGAGCGAGACTATTGAAGCAGAAGGGTTTACACCAGCAAGTCGGACCTAACATGGCGGAGACTACTGGGCTTGTGCGCGTGTCTTGTTGATTTCGGAAGTGCGCACAGTCCGCCACCCAGAGGAGACCCACGCGCTGGCACCACATCCAGTCAACTCAGGCAAGGGCACGTACAGTAGCTTGATCGTCACAGACTCACAGCGAGCTCCAGCAAGTGTAGCAAGCGACATACACTGTACTACTAGTATATCACCTCGAGATCCGCAGATCCGGTGTCGATCCGTTCCGATGAACGACAAGGACGAGTACAGTGTGTTGGTCGCAGAGGTCAATCAATCATTTGCTGTGCGTTTTGTGCGACAAAAAGCACGCCTTTTTATGTTCATACAATGATTACACCATAGATCCGAGTTGTAGTAACAAATACATTGCATCAATTAGATACGAACTGAAACCAGGCTGTATCGTGAAACACCTGGCTAATCGTATTATGATGCTGAAAATACGATGGTTCTGTATTCGCAACGCATCTGCACAACACTCGCCAGATACCGAAGCGCTTAAACGTGCATCCACAAACACCAAACAAGTCAGCAGACCTGTTGACGGTCACCCGCTCCTGGCGATTGTCCCATACAAAGTCCAAGTCATCAGGCGTGATCATCATCGGTTCGCACGCGTTTGGCGCGATCCGCCGACGCATTTCGGCCTCAAAGCCGCGTTGAGCCACTCCGAAACCCGACGAGCAGCGAGCACGCGCTTCGTACACACCCCATTCCATCTATCTGTAGCCGCTTGGGACGGATGAAGTCGCCGCGTGGCGCATTCAGCGTCAAGCGCGTCGTGCTGAACCCGCGCGCGTACCTGCGGGCGTTCACGATATGCGTCCTCGCGCACCACGTGCCGCTCATCGTGGCGTTCGCCGCCATCTCGCGGCCGGCCGGCCACAACGAGTGCTATCGCCTCGACGGACTCTTTGACTGGCTTCTGGCGGCCTTTGCGCTGCACACCGCCACTGCGGGGCTCATGATTGCCTCGATTGTGATCACGCTGTGCCAGCCCGTGTACCGACTCCGCCGTCCCGAGGTGCGTTCCTATGTTACTACTTAAGAAGCGAGAGTGTGTGTGCTCACGTAACGCTGTCCCTTGTACGACGTAGAACGGACTTATTCTCCTCATCATGGGGCTCTACATCGCGAATCTCGTGTGGACGATCTACGGCGAAGCCAATTTCCGGACCGACACGTCGACGTGCAGCAACGACACGAACGCGATCCAAGACGCCGCCGACTCGATCGGGTACTTCCAGCACCTCGATTTTGTCTTTACCGTCGTGGTCGTGGGGCTCGGGAGCTGTTCGTCGTACCTCTGTGGCGTCCACACGAGCCTCGACATGGCAGAAGCGGAGCAGCGCTGGCAGCGGCGCTGTACGCGTATGTTTCACGTGTTCACGTGCCGCCGGACAGTCCCCAGCAGCAACAACAGCAGCTCAGGGACCACCACCACCACTGGCAGCAGCACCAACGGCGACAGCGGAGGCGACGCACCGCCCGAGCCAGAGAACGCCGAAGAGGACATTTTCCAGAGCCTCGGGAAGATCCTCGGCCGGTTCTTTGTCGTGCGGTACAACACGGAGCGGTTCGAAGGCCTCCAGTTCAACGACCTCGCCTTCATGCTCGGGCTCGTGCACAAGTCGCAGAAACAGGAACGACGGGACGCACAGGCCCAGGAAGAGCGCGGTGAGAGCGAGCCACGCGTGCGGCTCCCAGCCGACGTGGAAGAGACGCGGCTGCGGGACCTCGCGTTCTTTGGGAAGCTCGCGATTGGGATCTACGGCTGGCCCATCTACGTCTGGTACTCGCCGTTCTACTGGTTCCGCGTCTTTGGGTGCTTCTCCAAGCCGACGGCCGAGCAAGCGTTCGACCACGACAATGCGCTCCAAGGCAACCGCGCGTCGTTTCTCGGCTACACGGGCGTCCGGAGCGACGCGCTCGTGTACCTCAACTGCTACAACTTTGTCTTCCAAGCGCCGTACTCGATCGTCAAGGACGCGACGCGGCGAGAGCTCATCATTAGCGTCCGTGGGAGCATGTCGTTCTACGACTTTGTCACGGACGGACTCGCGAAAGTCGACAAGATGCTGCCGGACGAGCTCCCGAGTGACGTCCCGAACCGCCACGCGACGCGGACGCACTACGGGATGCTCCGGACGGCCCGCCAGCTCTACGCGGACCTGCACGTGGGCACGCGGAAGCAGCTCTTCTGGGACTTTGCCGTGCGCCACTGCGCGGCGGCGGCGAGTGGCAGCGCCAGCTTCAGTTCGAACGACTGGAAGATTGTCGTGTGTGGCCACTCGATGGGCGCGGGCGTCGCGTCGATCTTGAGTGTGCTGCTCAAGAAAGACTTTCCCACCACGCAGGCGTTTCTGTACGCGCCGCCCATGATGTTCGACCCGCTTACAGCCGCGTGGACCAAGTCGTTCATGACGACGGCCGTGTACGGCGACGACATTGTCCCGCGCCTGTCGGTGGCGAACGTGACGCACCTGCGCGACGAAATGGCGACGCACTTCCACCAAGTCGCGCACGAGCCGCTCTTCCGCGTCAAGTACGGCAAGCTGCACCACAAGACGCTCGCGTCGCCCGGCTCGAGCGACAGTGTCGAGCTCGGCGTGGTCGACAGGGCAGGCGACGCAATCGGCGCGACCGCGACAGCGACAGCAGCCGACAGCGACGACGCGAGTCCGAGCCCGAGCCAGCCAGTGGCACTGTCGCCAGTGCTGGACGTCACGGTGGAGCCTGTGACGCCCCCGCAATCCGCTGCTGCCCCTCAGCCGTCGGCTGGTGCGACCACGTCCCGTCGCGAGCTCCGTGCGAGTCGCGTCCTGGACCTCAACTTCCTCCGCGTCTCGGAGCTCGACGAGAGCCAGCACGTCGACGTCCCCGGCGAGATCATCCACATCCAGACGGCGAAAGCGGCGCGGCAGTGCAGCTGCACCGTCGTGCTGGGCGAGCAGCAGCTCACGTACACGGTGCGGGACGCGAGCTACTTTCGGCGCATCTGGGTCAACACGCGCGCGGTGCAGGACCACATGGTGCACCACTACGACCGGCAGATCGCGCACTTGGTGAACAACTGCTTGGACTTTGAACCCGTGGCGAATGCGAATGCGACGCGGACGGGAGCGACTGGAGCGACTGGAGCGACTGGACAGCACGCGCGGCCAAGTAGTGACGCGAGTGCGTCGTCGTGGATCGAAGCGTCGACATCGGACGACGGCGCGAGCACTGTGACGCCGTACCGCGAGGTGGACGAGATTGTGTAGATCCCGTGGATTCGAACCACGGCGGAGGACAGGCATACAAAAGCCAAGTATTTAACCCAGCAACGTGTGGTTTCTTGTTGTGTACGTGAGTGTGCGAGAGAGGTCGGCATCCATTTGCCGTGTGTGCTGCGGTTGTGTATGCATCAAGACGAGCGTCGCGACCTTGTTCATGGATGTCGTGTCGAATACCGGTATTGTCCACAACCAGTTGATAACTGGTACAAATATGGGTACACTGTACCAGCCAGCTCAAAAGCAGGCATTCAACTGGTACAGTTACGGTACGTCCCTCTCCCATCAATCAATCACTTTTGGATCTCCACGATCAAGAAAGAAGAAGCGCCAGTAACAACGACCAAGACAAGCGACACCATGGCGGACGCGGTGCTCAAGGACTTTGCGCTGGACGAAGTGGCGTTCGTGGAGCTGCTGCGCAAGCTCATCAGCGTCTCGGTGCGTCTCTTGCGACCCTTAACCTTGCGGGTTGAAGGCGCATCGTCCGCAACCTGGAGCCTCCAGGGCGAGCTCCAATCCCACCATGGCCACGCTTGCTTGGATATGGAGAACTCACGCTCTTTCGCGGCCGCTGCTCGTGCGCTTCTCCCCCACTTGTGCAGGAGAAAGTGCAGAACGCACCGAGCCTCGGGCTGATCCCGCAAGAGAACTTTGTCTCGGACTTTGTGCTCGCCGAGCTCGAGCCGTTTACGACCAAGCACGGCGGCTTCTTGAGCGTCGAGCGTGTCGAGTTTGTCGCGAACCGCGGCAACGTCATCATCAAGTACCAGCACCCGGACTTTAAAGACAGCGACAAGACGCTCGCGTTCGTGGGCTCGCACATGGACGTTGTGCCCGCGAACCCGGAAGGCTGGGCCCGTGATCCGTTCTCCCTCACTGTCGAAGGCGACAAGCTGTACGGCCGTGGGACGACCGACTGTCTCGGTCACGTTGCACTCATGACGCGTACGTGTCTGGTTCGCTCTTCCTGAGGGCCTGAAGACGGGGCGGGCATGAGAACGTTGACGTAATCAGTTGGTTGGTATGATTGGCTATACAGAGCTCTTCTTGCAGCTCGCGAAGACGCAAGTGCGGACCAAGACGCAGGTCGTCGCAGTGCTGATTGCGTCGGAAGAGAACGGCGAGATCCCGGGCGTCGGCGTTGAGACGCTCATGGAGTCGGGCAAGATTGACTTTATCAAGAACGGACCAGTGATCTGGGTCGACTGCTCGGACAGCCAGCCGTGCATTGGGACTGCAGGCGCGATTACGTGGAGTCTCAAAGCGATCGGCAAGCTCTTCCACAGCGGCCTCCCGAACCTCGGCATGAATGGCATTGAGCTCGGCATGGACGCCATCACCAAGATCCAAGAGCGCTTCTACGCGGACTTTGGGCCGCTCGACCAAGAGCGCGAGTACAACTTTTCGTGCCCGTCGACGCTCAAACCCACGCGAATTGAGTCGTCCACGAACGGTCTCAACCAAATGTACGTGGGTGCGATTCAGTGGCTGGTTTTGGGAAGGGGAATGGACGGTGGTGGGCTCATTATACTCTTGTGGGTTGTATTCTACTCGCTCCATTTTAGTCCACCGTGGGTCAAGATCTCTGGCGACGTGCGCCTCTCGCCGTTCTACGACATGAAAGAAGTGCGTGTTTACGTGTTCTGTCGCGTACTGTATGTTGCATTCTCTTATGGCTGCTGACGTATCGTGTCGTGGAAATAGTTGATTGCGAAGGTGACGTCGTACGTGGACGAGCTGAACAAGGACTTGACTGTGCTCGAGGGCAAGCGCGGTCCGAGCTCCAAGTACACGCTCCCGAGCGAACACCTCACTGGCAAGCTCGAGTTCAAGTTTGATGAGCACTACTTTGAGGGTATTGCGTGCTCGCTCAACTCGGTCGGCTTCAAGTGCGTCCGTGTGGTTGATTACGTGATCGAGGACGCTGAGTGATGGTCTTGTTTTTACGATTGGATCCACACTGACGGACTTTTGTGAACAATCTTCGTAATCCAGGTCGCTCGAGGCAGCGATCGCGGACGTGCTCGGTGCCGCGAAGCCGTTCTCGATCAGTGGGAGCCTGCCGCTCGTGCGCGACCTCCAGCGTGCGGGCTTTGACCTCACGCTCGTTGGCTTTGGCAAGAGCTCGGTCTACCACGGCGACAACGAGTACTGTCAGCTGAGCGACATGAAGGCCGCGATCCAGATCCTCGCGCGCACGATCATCAACGTCGAAGCCGCGCACGCGTAAACAAAGGACGGACACGCGCGCCTTTGGGAGGAGCCCATTTCCTTTCCTTCGCTTGACTGCAGCAACGATAGTTAGCTCACTTGTCGTGATTGCGTGATCGGTGCAAGTCGGACACTGCCACCGGCTCTCAATGCTGAGAGGAAACGTAAGAGTACGTGCATTGAAAGCAACAACATGAATGACCGATTGCGTCAACAAGCACCCGCTACGCGTCTCGCTCATACAGTACTTCGCCAGTCGTGCGCACAGCACGGAGGAAGTAGCGCTTGTCCAACACGCCGTCCACGCCGGGACTGAGCACAACGTTGTTGCTCGACCGGTAGAACGGGACGCCGTCAGCGAGCGCGAGTGGAAAGTCGACGTAGAGCAGCAAATTGCAGCTCGCCCGCATGCCGCTCACGACTTCGCCGTCCACAACTGTGCGGGTCGTAAAGTGCACGTGATTGCGCGTCATGCGCGAAAGCCCATTGTCGAGAATACTGTCCCAGAACTTGACGTACGTGCCGTGGATGCACTGGTCGATCGCATCTGGCGCCACAAGTGGCTCGAGCAGCTCGTCGTCTGCGACAAGCGCCAAGCTGTGGCCCTGGTTCGCGCGGATGAATTTGACGGCGCCACTCGTGTCAGTTGTGAACGTAAAGCGCTTCTTGGCGCACGTGCGCACGGCCTCTTCGACCTGCGCTTCAGTGTATTTGCGGAACTTGCGGTGCGCGAGCAGCTCTGGCAGCGCCACGTACCCAGACGGCCGCATCGTGAGCTGGAGCTCCTCCGCGCCGTGACGGAGCGCGTACGATAGCGCCTTTGAAAGCTGGACCTCGGGTGGGTCGTTGCGTCGCCCTGCACGGCGTGGCGGTCGCTGGCGTCGCGCTTGCGGCTGCGCTGGAGGTGACGACATACTAGTAAGCGAAGGCGGGTGGATTGATGAATGGGAGTGGCTGTGCGTAGGAAGAAGAAGATCGGGTTTGGAGTGTTTGTCGGTACAAAGTGTGAGTGATTGTCATTTGGAATGGGTTGAATTCCGCTCTGCCTCAAAAGCAACCACCTCACACCAGCAGCCATGGTGCGCTTGTGGGTGTGACGGCTGCTGCTGCGGTGGCCATGAAGTGGTGTACTGACACAGACGTCAATGGACATGTGTAGGACAGTAAGCTGCCGTCCGTGTTTCCAAAGCGCTTCTACTTGGACCTCGTGGACGACGACTGGATCGCGGACACGCTCTCGGACGACGGTGCGGGCTCCATAAGCAGCGTATCCCTTGCAACGACAACAGCTCTTTCTCTCTCTCTCTCTTTTGCTCATATGATGAGTACGCTTGGGTTTGCTGTCTAGAGATCGACGTGCCGCCTGGCGCCGACCTCGACCCGGACAGCGGTGACCATCCCTCTGGTTCGTCCGTCCTTCCTTCTCGCCGTCTCGCCGTTCATTCATTCTCGCTCAGTATGTGTGTGTGCTCTCAGGCGAGCCACCGGCGTGGGACGCGGACGGGAAAGTGGATCGCTGGACCGATCTCGGGCTCGATCTCTGGGCCAAGGACGCCTAAGCAGTCAGTCAGTCACCCACAAGAGCTCATTCTCGCTCTCATTCGCCATGCACGCACACACACTGCTTCCGTCGTTTTACTTGGAGTTTGTATAGGTGGTCTCTCTCGCCTTGTTGTGTCGTCACGACACACACACAAACCCTCGTGTCCAGCGTACTGAGAACTGATAGCGCTGGAGACCGACCAACCCACGTGACGCCACTCGAGTCATTCTTTCAGAAACCTCTGTTTTTTCACTACCAGTCTTTGTGTGTGTGTATTCTTCATCTTCTTCCACTCGACAAGATTCGATCACCTGATCGATTGATGCCGTCGCAGACGGGAGTCGTGGTAGCGCTCCGCAGCAACCAGGCGGCAGCAGCAGCGGAGGACGAACAAATAGCAGCCGAAGCGCAGCGCCTGCGCCTGCGACAGGACGCGTCCTTCGCCAAGCAGGAGCAGCTCGTAGCCGCTGCGACCGCCAAGGCGTTCGCAAGCTGCTTCGTGTCGTTCAACATGGGCAGCGGCGCCAGCTCGAGCACCGCGGACGCCACTGTCGACGGCATTAACCCGTACGTAGAGCAGCAGCAGAGCGACGATGAAGCCGAGGACGACGACGACGAAGAGAACAACGAGGCGGAAGAAGCAGAAGAAGCTGCAGGGACCGAGAGCCTCGACGAGTGGGAGAACCCGTCGTACTTGGTCAAGAACCTCGACACGGGCGAGTCGTACAACGTCGAAGAGATTGAACAGCACTACGCGCTCGTGACACTCGACGCAGTCGCTGCCCAGCACGGCGCCACGTGCGTCCTCATCGTTTCTTTTGTGTGACTAGAACCACCCACAGAACTGACTGATTGGCTTGGGAACGTACTTGTATGGCAATGCACCGCAGGAACGAAGAGACGTCGACGTCCGCGTACCTCCTACAGCTCTACACGGCAGACGAGACGGCCGACATTGAGATTGAAGAGTTCCCAGCCGCAGCAACAGCCACCGACGGCGACCTCACGTCCCGGCTGCGTACTGCGAACCTGTCGATGGACGCCGCGACGGAGCCAGTGGACCCTGTCGTGTGCCGCTTCGCTGGCTGCAGTGTGGTCCACCACCGACCGTCTGGCTTCTGTCTCGACCACGAAATGGTCGTGAAAGAAGACGAAGACTCGCGCGCGCAAGCGCTGTACTTGATTCCCAGCGGTGCTCGTGCAGAGTTTGTCCAGATCAGCAGCTACGGCTTTGTCTACGACGCGGCGAGTCGCCTGTACACAGTGTACGCGTGTGAGATGCGGTGTGCGCAGTCGGGGGCGTCGTGGGTCATTTACCGGCGGTACCAAGCGTTCAAAGCGTTGAACGACACGCTCCGACCGCTCGGTGTCCGCGTCCCGATCCTCCCGCCGAAGAAGATCTTTGGCGCATTCGAGCCCGAGTTCTTGCGCAAACGCCAGCACGAACTCGCCGAGTGGCTCCGGAGTTTGCTCACGTTTGACCGCGTTGACGCGTCCGCGCAGAACCCGCACTTGCTCGAGCCAGTGCGCACGTTCCTCACGAGCAAAGCCGACCAGCCGCCGTTCCTCCTTGACCGTCTCCCGCTCAAGAAGTCGCGGTTCTTTGGCGCGTCGATCGCCGACGACGACGACGACAACAGCGACAATGATAACAGCAATGGCAACGCCACTGGCGACAAAGACAGCGCGGTCCGTGCGCGTGTGACGCTCCAAGACTTCCAGATGATCCAAGTCATTGGCCGTGGGTCGTTTGGGAAAGTCGTGCTCGTCGGGCAGCGCGAGACGAAGAAGCTGTTTGCCATGAAGATCCTGTCGAAAGAGAACATTGTGAAGCGCAAACAAGTCGAACACACACGCACGGAACGCCGCGTCCTCGGGTGTACGACGCACCCGTTCATTGTCGGCTTGCACTACGCGTTCCAGACACCGCAGCGACTGTACTTTGTGCTCGACTACTGTCCCGGCGGCGAGCTCTTTTACCACCTCTCGCGCATGAAGAAGCTGCCGGAGCACATGGCGTGCTTCTACGCGGCTGAGATCACGCTTGCGCTCGAGCACTTGCACGGTCTCGGCGTTGTCTACCGCGACCTCAAGCCCGAGAACATTCTGCTCACGAAAGATGGACACATTAAGCTCGCGGACTTTGGGCTCGCGAAAGAAGGCATTCGCGACGGGGTGCACGGGACGAACTCGCTCTGTGGGACGCCCGAGTACTTGCCGCCCGAGATCCTCGACCGTCTTGGCCACGGCACTGCTGTCGACTGGTGGAACCTCGGCATGGTGCTGTACGAGATGCTCACAGGCCTTCCACCGTGGTACACGAACGACCGCAAGAAGCTCTTTGAGCGTCTTCGGTCAGCTCGGCTCCACTTCCCACCGTACGTCTCTCGGCGGGCCGAGGCGCTGATCCGACAGCTCTTGAACCGGAACCCGGCTGAGCGGCTGGGTGCGAAGGGTGCGCACGACATCAAGTCGCACTTGTTCTTTGAAAGCATCGACTGGAGCCGACTGCTGCGCAAACAGGTGACGCCGCCGTTCCGTCCGTGCCACACGGCGATGAACGACGGCGAAGCGCCGCTCAACTTTGAAGCCGAGTTCACGCGGCTGCCGCTCCCGAGTGCGGAAGCGCTTGGGGACGCGAGCGGCTATGGAGGCGGCGGGATGAGTGCGACAGCGTCAGCGAGCGGCACGGGTGGCAGCCACCGCCTACTGCGTACGGACTCGGACACGTTCCAGGGCTTTACATTCGAGAACACGAGTCTGCTGGAAGCTGTCGCAACGGAAGAAGGCGCCGTATGATGATGGGAACGGTCTGAGAGAAGAGAGGAAGGATAGACAGAGAGACTGGGAGACTGAGAGAGAGAGAAGTGTGCAAGACAGAGGAGAGCGAGCGGATGAAGCTCCACGGTGAAGAAGGGTATTTACACAAGCACCTTGACTGCTGTCGTTCGATGCCAGCAGGGAAGTTCAGTCTCGTGCGCTCTGTCCGCCCTGTCGCTCGGTCTCCCAAGCGCATGGGTCTTCCCCCGTCCGTCTCGTTTCGCTGTCGCTCTCTTCAGCTGCTCGCCTGTGTGTCGTCGTGTACTGTCGGGTGCAGCGACCGGAGGAGCTGCGCCATCTGCGCGAGCCGCTCGCCTGAGATCGCGATCTCTCGGGACCGTGTCGCACACGCATCATGCAGGAAGTCCAGGACGTCGTTGTACTGCAGGAGCTGGTCGCTCGTCCAGTCTGCACGACGGTGGACGCGCCCGTCGTGGTGCAACGCCAGTCGGGAAGGAGAGACATCATCGTCACTCTTCTTCCTGCTGCTCCTTTCGCGCTCGTGTCTCTCTATGCCACTGTCTGTTACGACGCCACCAGCTCGTTGTGCGACAGGGGAGCAGATATTGACAAGGTCGTTGTCGCCATCGTCACTCCGAAGGCGAAACAGACTTCGCTCCGACGTGCTTACGGCCTGCACCAACGGTCCCTCTCGACTCGTCGTGCGGGTGTGTCGAGCAAACCGCGAGAGCACCCGTCGCTGCTGGTCCGACTTGGTCACCGAGTCGAGCTCGTACTGCACCAGGAGGTCGCAGCACATGCTCGCGCACTGAACGCTGTCGTCGCCTCCTTGGTTGCCCTGTGCTGTCGCACCATCGGCGTCCTCGGACTCGTCGTCCTGCTCGCCAACACCCTCGAATAAGTGTTGGTTGTGCTCGTCTGACGAGCTCTCGATCGACTCGAGACGCATGTCGTGCTCGGCCGACGACTGACGTGACGTGCGGGTCGAGACGGCGTACTTCCTGGGAGCTTCCGGTCGCGGCGTTTCGCGGTTGTTCTCGTCGTCCGAGTCCCCGGGACTGTCGAGGCGGTTGTAAAAGACCATGTCGTCGTCGGTGGCGACAGTGTTGTTATCGCCGTCAGCGGTGTCGCCACAGTAGACAGCATTGCGGCTGCACGTGTGGTACAAGATCGGCCGCACGGGCGTGCCGACAACCGACTTCTCACTCGCCTCCGTCCCTGTCGACCCGGTCTCACAGTGACTGTCGTCGACCTCTGGCGTCTCGATCTTGGGCTTCGTTCGTGCTAGGCGAGCGCTCTTGCTGCTGTCGGTTGGACGGACACGACGTGGTTCGTGGCGGAGATTCTGCTGCAGACAACGCGGACTGGAGCTGCGACTGCTGCTGCTCATCGTTGCGCACAGGAGGAGGAGGAGTCGTCACGTCGAGAGAGAGAGAAGCGAGTAATGAACCAACCAGCTCCAGAGCTGGTCGCGGTCAATGAGCAGGAGCATATCATCTATCTGGACACAGACTGGCTTTGCAACTTGCTATTTCGATGCGATCAGACATCGCTTCCATTCGGATCGCATCATCACTGGAACCCGATGGGTTCCTTCGTCGATGAACTGCACCCGCTCGCTCGCGTGGATGCTCTCGAGCCAGCACTGGATGGCGCGCCTTGAAGGTGACCCACCCACCCACCGTCTCCTTCCCGGTGGTCAAACATGAGGTCGTGCCTGTCCGGCTTCCAAGCGGTAGACGTGGCCAATGTGCCGCTCCACAGCAATGTCGTACTCCCGCTTCCTGTCGCCGTTGTCGAACGGGTCAGGGAACGCGATGGAGTGGGCGTGCAGGAAGAGTCGCTCTGCACGCACGCCGCCGTACTTGCGGTCGCCGACAATCGCCGCTCCGAGCGTCTGGGCGCAGTGCACGCGCAGCTGGTGCTTGCGGCCAGTCACAGGCGAGAGCTCGAGCCAGACGCCGCGTCGGTCGGCGCGTGCACTCGTCGCAACGCGCACGAGCGTCGTCGCAGGTTTGCCGTCCACTGGCGTCGTGAATGCGCCGCCGACGAGCGCGAGCGCGGTCTCGAGCGCCTGTCGTGCCTCCGCTGTCGGGGCCGCGACAAGCGCGTGGTACGTCTTGCGCACTTGGCCGCTCTGGAGCAGCGCTGCGAATTTGGCGGCAGCAAGGCGACTGCGCGCGAGTACGAGCAGTCCGGACGTGTCCTTGTCGAGGCGGTGGACGAGGCGACAGGGCTCAGCCGCGTCGTCACTACTGCTGTCATCTTCGAAAGCGCTGTGTTGTTTCCTTGTCGCACCACTGCTTGCTGGTGTCGGAGTCGTTGTCGGTTGTGCGAGCGCCTGGGCGATCGCTGGGAGGTAGTCGGCGAGCGAAGTCTGGAGTCCTGTCCCGTCCTGCCGGCCAAAGCAGAGCAGCACACCCGTTAGAGAACGAACGGTACCTTCACCCAGCGCTCACTGCGTACGCCGGTAGAAGAGACACGCAGGGAACCTGCACGGCGAGGCCATGGGGCTTGTCGAGCACGAGGTAGTTGGCGTCCACATGCACGACACGACTCAGCAGCTCAGCCAGCACCGGACCGCGGTACATGCGGCGGATTGTGAGATCAGTGGACGCTGCGACTGGCACAAGCGGCTGCAACATGCTGCGGAACACGTGCGCGTCGATGGCGACCGTGAAGCCCTCGCGGAGCAGCGCAGCGGCTTTCGCTGGCTGCGGGCCGACCACGGACTCGTGTTGCGCAGTTTTTGTGAGAACATTTTGAGCAGCGGCCACACGGATCTTGCGTTTGCGCAGCTGCGCCTGCAGCATCGAGTGCGGCGCCGACGGAAACTGCTGCCGCAGCCAGCGATCAAGGCGCATGTCGTGGTCGCTGCGTGCGATGACGCAACGCATCCACCGGAGCTCCTGGGTCCACTTGCTTGGCGACATGCGTGTCAAATTCAAACTCAGGAGTGTGGATCTCCTCGGAGAAGTATACAATTCGCAAGTGTATTTTATCGCCTAGGTGCCTTTTCACGCAGCACACATCGTCGCCTTGGGATGCAGCGGCAATCCACCTCTCACAAATGCTGCAGGCAGTACTGTAGAATCTGAAAGACTCTCG
>JAASGD010001037.1:0-13799 GCA_023334115.1 Globisporangium megalacanthum | reverse complement strand
GGATTGCTTGTCGGACACCAGGAAGCCGAGACACGCGGCTGTCGGAGCGCTTGTTGTCGTAGCTGTGGAAGTCGGTGACGCGAGCGCCAAGAGCGCCAGCAGCGCACCCAGTCGCCGAGGATGGCTCATGGCGAACAACATAGCTGGCTAGTGCTATTGCACTCTTGAGCACTTGAGGCGGTGAGAGGTCCAGAGGTCCACGGTGTTTGGTGGCTGGAAAATGTTCGAATGGCGTGTGCTCAGCAAGTTATTCAAGATATCATTTCGGCTCATGAGGTAGATGATACAGTACCGTGATGAGGTAATGTCGGTGGTCCTGGAGACTGGAGACGGATGATTTGAGGGCCATTTGAGAGCGTGAACAACGAAGGAACTGCTGGAGCAGTGCTGGTGTGTGTACGAATCATTCGAGACGTGAGTCAACGAATTGTGCACAGGTACGAAATCTGTAGCTCAGCGCACTCGACGAGTTCAAGCGCTGCGCACTGTACTACCGTTTGTGCCGAAGGAAGACGCGTCACTCGAGTTCGCCATGCTGGCGGGCCACAACGTGTTCGTGTAGTGTACAGGCTGAGTGGCACAGAACTGTAGTGGTGGGATACTGCGTGGGCGAGCAGCTGAAGCAGAATGCAAACTGGTGTTCAATGTGAAATTGCGAGTTGAGTTTGTGAATTCCAGTGTGATGCTGCAATACTGTAGCGGACAGTACAGTCACTCATACACGACTGTTGTCAGTGGTGTCAGTCCACTTGAAGCAGCTGACAAAGTCCAGTGATTGCGATGCGAGGCAACAAAGATACCAAACGAGTGCCATGCGGAGCTGACGCTTGCCAATGCGAACTCAAACTCACGAAACTCGCTGTATCGAGCGGTGCACCACCCCGTCCTCCTCTTCCCCCTCCAAAGACACGACCCAAGTCACGGTGCACTTTCACCGAGTGAGAGACGAACGGCTCTTTTCCTACGTATCTTACACCGTCTGCACGTCTCCTACCGCCACAATCGGTTCTGGCGGCGTCCAGAACAGCGAGAAGATGTTTGTAATGATCTTGTCGGCAACCGACTCGTTGTCACGCGTGGCCGCCACTGCTGGTGCTGGCGTTTCCTGGCCAGCCGACACGAGCGGAAGAGGCGACACAGCGTCGTTCGGACTCGAACGATTTCTCGCGTCGGCGGCGTCTGGCTGACGAATGAGCAGCTCCCGTGACGACCGCCGACGTTCTGGGTACGCCGCCGCGTCGTCCGTCGCGACGTCCAAGACGACTTCTTCGTCCAGATCTGCGTCGCTCGTCGTCGAGCCTCCCATAGTCCGTCGCAAGTCGCGTCGGAACGACAGCGTGAGTGGCCGCAGTCCACCTTGTAGCAACAACATCACGTGGCGAAACGACGCCGTGGCGACCGGGTGCTGGTTCACAGCAACGAGGCGGTCAAACGGCCGCAAGATGCCAGTGTCTACAGCTGCTGTGCCTGGCAGTAAGCGCCGTACAGTCGCTCCACCGTCGGGAGCGTTCGCTTGGAAGTGGATCCCAATTGGCCCGCGCTCTTTGAAGACCACGTCAAAGTACTGGACACCGGCGTTATCAACGTCGACGTCTGCGTGGAACGACCCGAGAGGGGGCATACCGGGGGTCACAGTGTTCTCGTAGCTGCTGCTCTTGAACGCTTCTCGACGAGCCGACGGGATCTTGACCCGTAACGACTCATAGGCTCGAAGTGCTGGTGGTGCTTCGCCAGTCGGACCGTCGTTGCTGCTGGTAGTAACGTCGTTCTGGTCGCGTGGATCGGTCCATGTCGCAATGTGCGTGTGGCGGTTCACAAAGAACACGGCGCCGTCCGCACTCGCGCGCATCTCCCACCCGACTGGCAGCGGCGTCGCAAAGTCTGCGATCGTGTGGCGGTGGCCGTCGTCCGGGGGCGAGCCGCTGGTGTCGTCACTGTTACCAGCGTGGTTGTGTTGGGGGATGTGGTTTTTACTATTGGTGGAGGCATGAGGGCTGTTGCGTAGCACAGCGGACTGCAGCGGCCAGCGGTAGAAGTGCGCTGGGGAGTCCAATGGAGGCTCTGCCAGACCCGTGGCTTTCTGGCGTCTGTAGCGCTCCAGCAGCAGTTTACCCCGCGCCACAAGCAGCTGCTCGCGTGGCGTGTCCTCAGCACTGTTGCTGTCGCTGGTGCTGGGGGTGGAGGGGGTGACGGGGGAACTGGCGGCGGCAGCACGCCACCACGGCTCCGCCATTATTGCACACGGAATCCGAGATTGGGAACTGAAGAACCATTTTTTCTTCAATCACAATTTTTCAAAAAAAGCAAACGTTACTATCGGACTGGCATTGGTTGGGTCTTGGGCAAGACCTTGCCACGCTAACAAGTGAGAGGCAATCCAGCGCTGGGCTGAACAGAAGGATGAATGAGATTGACACAGCATTTGGGTGAATCACATGGACAGTGTACAAGAGGCTTGCGATTCCTCTGTCTGACCCATGGAGTACCTACCCGGTGCTCGATGCACTTCGGTGTATTTGGTGGACATTGTCGCCTTGAAATAACTCTCTGGTTCTCACTCACTTTCTGGTGCAAGCGATGGAGCGCGTATGTCTCGAGGTCTTCGCGGCGGTCCCGCTAGAACCGCCAGACGTCGTGCGACTTATTCAAGACGTGCAGGGTGTGCCGACAGACGCGCTCTGCGAGATCAGAAGCGTACGAAGTTCCGTGCGGCGGCAGCAGCAGCAACGTGGTGTGCGGTCGGAAGTCCAGTTGAGCTGCGAACCGCGTGTCGCCGCATTCCTGTGCCACAAGTTCGGGTACGTGAGCGAGTATTTCACAGGTGGATGGGTGGATGACCTGTCTGTTGCTGTCACCTGGTTGACGATCTCGTTGGTTGGATGGTGGCGCCAGTCTGCAACGCCGACACGTCCTGGCAGGAGAGCTCGCGCTCATTCGCTGTCGCCGCGTATACCAAGGTTCAGCGAACCCTGACTGCGTGGACATACTGGAACCCAACGGAAGGCTGCTGAGACTGAGGTTTACTATGTGTGCGTTGGGACTGGCAGGATCTCTGGCGCTTGAAGACGGTATTCCGCTGGAGAAGCCCTCGACAAATACCGAAGCTCCGACTCTGAAGCGTACGAACCCTTTCTCTCTCTCCGTGTACATGGCGCTCGAGGCGACTGCCTCTAACCTGCTGTGCCTCCTGCTCGTTCCCACAGCCCAGGCGACGCACGCACCGCCACCGCCAAGTTTGCCAGTCGAGAGAGTCGTCGCATTGATCGAGTTCCTGGGTGACCAAGTGGCGGACGCTCACGATGCGTTCGAGCTGTTTGCCGAGAGCGATGACTCGGACACTCTGCGGATGAGCATGGCCGGACTCACCCGTGCGCTGCAGAAACTACGGTACGAGTACGAGTACGAGTACGAGTACTCAGCTAGTCAGCTTGTCCGTGAAGCTTGCGAGCGGTGTCATGACCTCTGACTTTTGCGGTGGACCGTGGCAACAGCTCAGACGTGCAGGACAAGGACGAGTGGACAGCGAAACAAGCTCTGTCGCTGAACAAAGCCAGTCAGAGCGGGCGAGCCAAGAGGAGCAACAAGAGCGCCACTGTCACCAACGTCGCTGGCGAGAACGAGAGCAGCACCGTGACGTTAAGTAGTCTCCGCCGCCTGCTCCTGCGGCTGATCGCGACAGGCAGCGTTTCGATCCACGACGTCCCGCACTCCATGGCGACTCCGTTCCTACGCTACACGGACTTTCTCGCTTGCTACGTCGCGCAGCTGAGCCTCCGACAAGCATCCGTGTCGGCGCAGACACCATTCCCCAGCTCCAGCAGGAGCAGCCCAGGCCCAAGCCCAGGACATGACAGTGTCTACATATAAATCGATCGAAATACATTCGCTCACCTCGTCGAGCGAACCTCCCGCACAACTCAAGCTTGTCGCCCCAACGCGCTTCACACCCAGTCTGTCCCCCTCCCCCTCATATACGAGCGGCCACAGCAATGAGCCAGCGCAGACGCGACATGGAGAGCGATCTCTTGGACGCAAGTGAGCTGCAGACCAACCCCCGCACCGAGCCGGGCGAGGTTGCAACCAGTGCCACCACTCGGTCCGTTCGCCACCACGGCCACGCTGTCGCGCGTGGACTAGAGCCAGCAACGACTGCACGCCCAGAGTCGTCTCTACCGGAGGCTCCGGCCCAAGCGTCGCGTGCGCGCTCGCACTCGCGATCCTCAGTCAGTTCGAGCGCCGCCACTTTGCTGACCAGCAGTAACATGCCCCCGCAACAACGACGACAGATGTCGACTCCAAAACGCGACACAAACAGCATCGCGAATGCTGTGCATGCCCGTCAGAGCCTCACGTCGTCAGCTTCGAAGCTGCGGCCGTCCAAGCAGCGGATAGAGCGCAATCGCCTCCTGTCGCAAGCTCACGTCGAGCGGCATGCACAGGTCGGTAGGGACAACAACGCCCACGGGATTGGTGACGACGACGTCGACGACACGTACTGCAGAAGGTCCGACAACAACAACAGCAACAACAGCAACAGTGAATCGCTCTCTCGAGCGACAGGGGTGACCGGTACCTACAGTCACGACTTTAAGGCCGACAATGTTGGCAGGTCTGCTCCAGCCGCAGCACCTGCGTCGTCCCGCGTTCGCGGTCACCGAGTCTCGCCGCCTACCTCAAGCGACCCAAACGACAATCATACTGAAAGTTCTCCACGAGCGGATCCGTCGAGAGCTGCGTCGGCGCTGTTCGATCGTCCACCGTCGCGCCAGCGCCACGCTTTCCCGACGCACTTGATCGACACGAACGCGTTTCTGTCGCAGCCACCGCCAGTTCGCGCCGACAGTCGTGGCGCTGCAACCAACGGTGCGATCCGCCGCTCGCGTGACAAGACCGTTCACAGCGCCAGCGCGACGTTATCGTCCGACACGGCGACACCGAATGAGCGGCCGCCTTCCCGCTACATGACGAAAGCGAAGCGCAACGCGGTGTCGTCTGTCAACGGAGCCACTAAAGCGGTGCTGTCGCACTCGCCTCGAGCGGTCGGAACCGGCATTGAGGCGTCAAGCTCAACGACGCGCGTCCTCTCTCGTCGGTGCGTCGACAGTGTGTACTCGGTCAACCAAGTGAACCACGATCCCAAGACTGATGGATTTGCCGACGTTGACGAGAGTGTGCCTCCGCCGTTCCGCATTGAGATCACGACGGACTCGTACCACGCTGCTCCTCTACACCAGAGTCCGCGCATATCGTCCGGCCGTGAGAATGAGTCGCAGAGCACCATACCGGCGTCAAGACGATGGTCGTCGTTTGGAAACCAAGAACAGCTTCTCCAGCACCTTACGACGACAGTCGGTGGCCGCCACCACGCTGACGGATTCGGCACCGCCCATGCTCCCACTACTGAGATGAAGTACGTCTTGCGCGATCATGTATGTTATCTGGATGAAGGTGAAGGTTCCCTGAACTGACTCGTGGATGGATGGGTTCTTGACTACACAGACCACTCGAGTGGTTCGGCCAAGACGACCAGATCAACAACGCGCACTTGTTCGAGACAGTTGTGTCGCACCCCGGCGCGTGCTTTGACGACGCATTCGAGCCTGCGTGCGTCGCCGACAGAGACGATTGCTCGTCGTCAACATCGTCGTCGTCGCCACTGTCGACATCGTCGTTTGACAAAGAACAGGACGGCAGTCATGTCGACGCAGAGGCGCCGCCTCGCCCAAGCTACGGCCCGCCCTCGTACGCCGTGATGAACCAGTCGCACAGTGTCGGCTCCTGCTCCTCCGCTCCACTCTACCCTGAGCAGATCAGCGACCAGCCGCGGCTCCTTGCGAACACGAACCCATTCTTCTACACAACTCCGTCGACCCACTCGACCGAGTTTGACGACATGGACCCAGAGACTGCGCTCGCCCAGACGCCGCTCTACTCGTCCGAGGACTTGATGGCGATCGCGACTGAGATGTCGGACTTGCGCTTGGACGACTTCATTGTCAGCGAGCTCCAGGCCATGCCACTCTCGACTGCAGCAGTGCCTGGCCGGAGCGGCAGTGCCGGAGGCGTGTCGAGAGGCGGTGGAAGCTACGCGCCGTCAGCGCGACCGCTGCACACGTCCCTCGGGAAGGACTTTCTAAGTCTCTTTGCTCAGCGCTGAGGTAGGTACACGCAAGCTCGGTTGAATAGACGCTCCTACCCACGCGTTCGACTCTGTCGTCAGCCTCCCACTCGCTGCCTACGGTGCTGTCGGCTGCACAGAGGCGCCGTTCCTCGGATACTGGAAGTCTATCGGAAAGCGGGCGCCGCCAGTCGGCAGCTCCCACCGCACGCTTCCTCCACCGTCTCGGCCTTGAAAGTACGCGAGCGTGCTCATGATTGTCGCGCCAAAGACGCCAATGCAGAGCACGCAACTGGCACAGCAACACACGAGCAGCAGACGCATGCACGTCTTTGGACCAATGAGCTCGCGGAGCATCAGGAACGGGTTCGCCGACAGGCGCATGCGACCCACAGGCGGCGGCAAGTACGGGTTCACATTCGGCGCTTCCTGGCCCTTCCCGACCGGGTTCGCCTTGGCCTCTTGCTCGGGTACAATCTGAATTGACAGACCGAGTCGGCCCTGCTCCCATGGGGTTGTTCAAGTACGTTTCCAGTCTGTGAGCCACAACCGAGTCGCCCGGATCGACGCGGGTGGGTATGTGAGCCACACAGTATACGCACCATGTCTAAGGACACTGCGGACTCGCGGTCCGTGTAGTGGATCGTGATCCACTCGGCGTCGTCCGGCAGTGCTCCGAGTCCCAAGAAGTCCTGTGCTCACACAGCACACGGAGACAAGGAGGGGAGACTCTATCGTCAGCCGTGACAAGTAGAGAGAGAGACACACACCGCCTGCAATCCAATCCACGTGTACCAGAAAGCCGTTCAGCGCCGCTTTCGCGTCGGCTTCATCCTTCGCTTTCTTCGCCTCCTTGGCGTTCGCGGCCGACGACTTGGTAGCCACCGCTGGCTTTCTCACTGACGTCTTCGTCTGACCTGTCGGCTTCTGGTTGCGCAGGAGGGCGTGGCGCTCACTCGCAAGCGGCGTCGACGTGACCGCCTCTTCTTCACCGCCACTGTCGTCGCTCTCGCTTCCGTCGCTCTCCGGACTCTCATCCACGGCTGTCGTGCGTCCTGTGTCCGGTACGAGTCCCTCTACACCAGCTCGTGCCATCGCTTTCAGCTCCCGAAACGGCGCGACGACGCGGTTCGACGCGTACGCGCGCCGAAGCCACTTGTACAGGTCGAGCTGGGCTTCGCCGATCAGGTCGTTCCACTTGAGCACGTCCTTGTCCCAGAGCTGGACGTGCAGGCGGCCAAACTCAGGGGCCCGGAGCGGGTACGCGACAGGGAGCGTGAAGCGCCAGTTCCAACACGGCTTGCCGTTCGCACAGCGCCAGTGCACGTCGGAAGACTGAGCGACGCCGCCTTCCATCCACACCTTGACAAAGTAGTCGTTCACTTCGCCCGCGTCCTTGTCCGTGATGCCTTCGCCCCGCCACAGTACCACGCGCACTTCGAATGTCTTGGGCGTCGGCGGCTCCATCCGCACAAGCGGCACGACTGCCGCTTGCTGAGCCGTGAGGATGTCGACCCAGAGCTGGACAACGCCCTGCGACGTCGATCGCTTCGGCGTGTACAAGTGCCGGTACTCGATTGGCTTGAGACACCCGCCGGCATCCTGGAGCTTTGCGTGACCGTGGCCAAGGCGCTGCCAGTCGCGGTGGAACCACCGTTCTTCGAGGTCGATCGTCGTTGCGCCGATAAAGTCGTCGCCAATGAGGTCGTAGTCCCAGACCCCGATCTCGAGCTGCGACGGCCCTGGGAGCGTCGTTGAGAACGTGAAGAGCCGAAAGAACTCGGGGTTGAGCGTCTTTGTCTTGTGCTGCGCACGGTCCGAGACCACGTGCTTCCCGAGCTTCAGGCGCAAGTATGGGTCCGAGTACCCGTTGCTGTCTTTCGACTGCAGGTTCGTGCCACGCAGGACGTAGACGCGCACAACGAGCGCTTGCGGTTCTTGCAGCCGCGCCAAGTCGATCAGTCCAGTGCTCGCCTTCGTGCCGGCCGCACGCTTGCTTCGCTCCGTGACACTGATGAGCCCTTTGAAGAGCCCTGCGCGGAGCTCGGTTCGCACGCGCTTGCGAGAGAGCAGCGACGGCCGCGTCAGCACGAACCGGTATAGCGGGTACGTCTCGAACGCTTTCGCGCTCAAGAAGTGCTCGAGCTCTTCGCCGCCGTCCCGGATCCACCAGTCCCGCCCGTCCAGGTATGGGGCAGGCGTGGCTGCGAGATCGATGTCGGTGTCGCCGATCGCACGCAGCTTGGACTCCTCTGAACCAAGGTGGTCGCCTCGGACCATGTCCTGTTGTGCTGCACGGTAGCGTCGCTGAGAGCCGCTCTGGATCTGCTTGACGACCGCTGGGTCAGCGACGCAGCTTCCACTCGCAAGCGACAGCGTCGGGAGCCGCAAGTCGCCTATTCCAATGCCGGCGTCGTCGCTGAGTGGCTCGTCGTCGTCACTCCTTGCGTTGTCGCGCGTGTCCTGGATCCCTGTCGGTTTGCGCTGCTTCGACAGCTTTGTCGTCAAGAGCCTTTGAGTTCGCGTCGTCGCCTTCGACGTCTTCGCTGTCGCCCCCACCGCTGTCTCGGACCCGACGAACGTCGAGCTTCTGCCCGGGTTCTCGAACGCCAGCTGTGGTGCTGGTGGCACGAACTCGGAGCTCCACGGCAGCTTTGCGCTCAAGTCGACGACACACGTCGCCAATACGGTCTTCCGAAGGCCTCCAAGCGAGCTCTCGCACACTTTCACGCGGAGCTGCGGCGCGAACAGTGTGTCCACTGGCAGCTTCGCCGGGCACACGAGGTGGTCCAGGAAGTTTGCGTTCTTGGCGCTCGCGGACGCACTCGGCTTGGACCGCCGGACGCTCGTGCCGTCGGCAAAGAGGCCGCCAAGGAGCTCGAACTCAAGGTGCGGGTGCTGCACGCCCGCGAAACCGAGAGCTTTGAGCCGCCGCACACCGAGTGCAGCGATCTCGATAGTCGCATCCGCGTACTCGGGCGTGAGCGGTTCGAGCGGGTGGAGGTGGTCAATCGGGCCACTGTGGTCGACGATCTGGACTGCAAGGAGGAGCTCGCCTTTTGGCTCGTCTATGAAGACACTCGTGCTGCTGCTGGTGCTCGCTCTCCCGCTGCATCGTTGGAGCGCAAACCAGCTCGGACGAGAGTAGCATGCGTTCACAGCAGCTTTGACGGCGCGAGTCATTGGGACGACGAGCTGACCGAGGACAGCGCTTGGCACAGCAGCAGACGTCGACACGTTCGCGTCGTGCACTTGGAGCACGAGGTCGGGACTGTACGTCGGATCCTGCGGCGTGTACGTGACAAAGACGAGGCTCTCGTAGAAGAGCGGATCGAGCGTCTTGTACGCTGGAGACGTCTTCTTTCGCTGACCGCAGCACTTGACCGACACGAACGGGTTCGGTGCCCGCGTCTTTGTCGCAGGGAGCACAAGTCGACGCGCTTGGAAGACGTGGACGCGCACTTCACGGTGCACCATTGCGTTCTTGAACGGGGCAAAGAGCGCGACGTCGTCGTCGCCCCACGGGTGTCGCGCCGCGACTTCTTCGCGGCCAAAGCCGAGCCGGAGCAGGACAGCACCCGGTGACTGCGCCTTGTCGAGCGCGAACTTGGTCTGGCGACGCGACACGTCTTCGCGCAAGTGCAGCCACTCGCTCTTGCCAGTGAAGCCCTTAGCGAGCTCATCGGCGGCCCGGACGCGCACGAACGCGACGCTCACAAAGTCGTCTTTCTCGACCCGCCGGCTCAGTGTGACGACAATGTCTGGGAGCTGCGTGAGGTCGGCCGGGAGCACAATCGGCCAGCGCACTTTGACCTGCTCCCAGCTCACGCTGCCGTCTTTTAGGACCGCCTTGGCGTCAAAGTGCACGTCGTAGGCGCCAATGGAGACGGAGACGCGCATCTTGGCTGTCGCTGTCGCGAGTGGTGCAGCGTACGCTGGAAACTGTGGTATGTCGGCGCCGCAGAAGAGCGCGCATCGGAGCGCGTATTTGACTGTAAGCGGGAACGCGACTGTGTCGGCGTCGCTCATGCGCTTCGCGTGGAACTTGTCGCTCTCCGCAGGCATTGGCCGCTCGACGCGCTGCATCGACAGCAGCACCCGCCCACGGTACGTCGACCCGAACTCGGGGTGCTGCGCGATCAGCTGCGCGCGCTTCTTGTTGATACGGCGCAAAGGTGGACCGTACAGATTGAACCACCGGAGCTCGACACACTTGACGTCGTCAGCGTTCTGCGCAGTGCTTGCGCTGTCGTCTCCAGCGTCGAAAGCGTCGAGAGGCGCTAACTTCTTCGTGTCGCGGTCGCTGGGCGGAGCGTGGATGCCGCCAGCAGTGGTCGACGAGCACACGAGGCGGTAGTCGTGCGACGCAAAGCCGACGACTTCATCGCGTCGGCCCAAGTCCCGGTCGTATACGGAGACAATGATTGTGCGCGACAGTGTCGGCGCCAGCACGGGAATCCAGAGCTCTTCTAGGAACTCAGGAGCGAGGTTGCCGGCGCCTTTCACTGTCACCACGCCAGTGCGACACGCTGCGTTCGACGCAAAGCCGATCTGCACGAACGCGTCGATGCCGCTCGAGAGCACGAGCCCGCCTTCGTCCATGGCAGGGAGATCTTCGGCACGAAACACCTTCACGAGCAGGTAGTGGAGCTTCAGGTCGATTGTCGGCGGCAGCAGCACAACCGTATGGTTCGCGTCAACACCCGAGCGTGCGACTGTGTCGATTGGAGACGACGAGGCGGACGGCATCGTAAGCTCATTTGCCAGCTCTGCTTCGCGGTCGTGGACAAGGAACGCGTCGCCTGGGCCGACGACAGTGATCGAGACGAGCAAGAAGCCCTGGACGCCGCGGTCTTTCTCGTTCAGGTGGTCGTGGACGCCGATCCACTGCCGGTACAGCTCGTGGTGGGGCTACAAGCGACCGAATTCCGTCAGTTCCTGCCAACGACTATTCGTGCGAACGAGTGTAAGCTAGCCGGAGAACGGGCCCGTACCCGACAGTAAACAGAGAGACAGTCGAGCTGGTAGGCGCCAATGAAGTTGTCTCTCAGGACCTCCTTGTCCCAGATCGAGATCTGGACGCACACACACAGCAACCGAGGTGAGAGCCAGCCCACGTCATCATCTGAGCTCACCTCCTGGCCGTGCCGAGGCTACCACTCTACCTTGACTGTCGCCTGCGTGAGTTCGCTCCGCCCAATGTCCGCAAAGTGGAAGAAGAGCGTCTCGTCAAAGACACAGCCGAGCGTGTCGTACTTCGTCGACGTGCGCTTCTTGAGACCGAGGACTTCGACTTGACAGTACGGGTCCGACGTCCCACTGAGCTGTTCACATTCCCCACAGTCAGATACACCAGCTACGACCCCCACACAGCCCTCCTCTCACTCACATTCTCGCCCTTGAGGTCCCGCGCTTCAATCACATGCACTTGGACCTGGTAGTCGCCCTGTTTGAGGCCCGCAGAGAGAGCACTCGTCCGCTCCCGATCCAGACGCTCGAGCTCCTTGCGCCTCGCGAACGCCTCAGCCTCGGTTTCGTCGTCCTGGTCCGGTACAATCACGCACAACGCAGTGCTGTCGACGTCGTCCGGCTCGTCCGACGCTGGAGCGGCGGGGTCGTTCCGTTTCATGTACACGAGTGCGACCTTGAGCTCGACTTCAGCGTCGCCCACAGTCGACGACGCACTCGATCGCAGCTTGAACCAGCTCTGGCAGGCCATTCCTGGGAGGTTCGCTACGTCTGCACACGAAATGATTACGTGGCCGAGCACGCGGGCCCGGACGTTGATGCGGTCGCGGACGGAGACTGTGACGCTCGACGCCCAGTCCGCTGTTCGGAAGCTGAACGTCTCGTTCCAGCGTGGCTCGTCTGTGCGTGCAATCACACGGGTTTTGCTCTCCCGGCCAAGAGACGCTAGTTTCACGTAGCAACTGAGTGTCGAACGTAGCGGCGCTGCTGGGAGTGCACGTGCCTGGAGCACGGTGACGATGAGCGTGTTGGGCAGCTTCTCATCGCCGCTGGGAGTACTGAGGTCCAGTTCGCGCGGGAAGAGCTCGACTGGCGCTTGCTGCTCGAACGGGTCGAGGAGGACGTCATCGCCGCTCGTGACTGACTGGCGACGCATGGAGCGCGTGTGGTTTGCTCCGAGTTGATGGATATGTGAGGTGAATGAGACGACGTGAAGATCGCGGAATCTTGAAAGGTTGCGAAATGATTTGACTAAATGTTTGTATGCAAATGTGTGCTGTACGATTAATGACACGCGAAGAAAACGAGGGAAAGATCACTGAGGGCAGAATGACACGCAAGTCCGGACCCTGTTCGGCCAGCTCCACTTCTCATTCTCTCGCACATTGACGGTGGTTGCCAATGTTCGAGCGCCACGTCGCCGAGTTCTCAAAGCCGTTTTTCGACTGCTGAAAGTCCTCAAACGTCTGGCGGACCTCCTCCTGCGTCGTCATCACGAACGGACCGTACTGCACCACAGGCTCCTCAAGCGGCTGGCCCGATATGATAATCACCTCGAGCCCTTCGAACTCACCCGCGTCGAGACGCACACCGTCGCCCTCTTTCGCCATCACAATCGCTTCATGTGCCTTCAGCTGCTCGCCGGCACATGTCCCACTGCCGCTCAGCATGTACACGAACGTGTTGTGACCAGCTGGCACAGCGTACTCGAGCGACGCGCCTGCCTTGAGAATGAAGTGGATGTATGTGACTGGCGCCTCTGGTTCGATCGGGCCCTTCACACCAAATACTTCGCCGCAGAACACGATCGCCTCCACGTCGTTCTTGGCGTTGAACGCGTGCGGTACCTGCTCGCGCTTGATCTCCTGGTACCGCGGCTCCATGGTCTTCCTCGCCTTTGGCAGGTTGATCCAGAGCTGCAGGCCGTGCGCTGTCTCTGTGGTCGCAGGCATTTCGGCGTGCATAATGCCACGGCCAGCCGTCATCCACTGGAGGTCACCTGCCCGCAGCTCGCCCTTGTTGCCCGTAAAGTCCTCATGGATGGTGTAGCCCTTGGAATTCGGCAGTATATACGAAACAGTCTCGAAGCCGCGGTGTGGGTGGTCCGGGAAGCCACCGGGGAGGCTCACGTTGAACTCGTCGAGTACGAGGAACGGGTCCAGGTTGCGCAGCCGGGGCGTGCCAATGGAGCGCCGAACAGTGGCGCCGACGCCTTCGCCCTGTTCACGGGCGAGAAACTTGAACGCGATCTGGCGGGTGTGGAACATGGGGACTTCGCTTGGTATGCGGGCAGCTTGGCTTGTGAGCTCGTCTGGCAGTTTGACACTGAGTTTTGTTTGAGGTTGGTCGAGTACTGGACCTGTTGCGCTTGCATGGCCGATGGCCTGTTATGGCGGTACAGACCTTACTCCCAATAAGTTACACCACCAAATGGCAATACCCTCTTTAATCCGATCAAAACGAATTCAGCTGGTGAACAGTGATTGTCGGTGGCCAAAGAGCAATTGTAGACAACCACGCCCCACCATCACATCATTGCACATTCCAAACCTCTCCGATGGCGCCCACAAGCCGCACGCGAATGAGCCAGGCACAAAAGCCCCACTCCGACAGCACCATCAGCAGCACCCCGAGCTTACACAGCACGAGCTCGGGGAATGGGCTGCCCTCGATGCCGGCATAATCGCCTCGTTCAAGTCTCACATCACGCGGT
>JAASGD010001036.1:0-13802 GCA_023334115.1 Globisporangium megalacanthum | reverse complement strand
CATCCTTGCACGATCTGCCTCCACGACTTGAGTCCGTATCCAAGGTTGGCTCTGCACACCCGACAAGCATCGGTCGATGACAGCACGCGGGTCGACGCGAACGCAGAGACGAGTGTGTGAGGAGGGTTCGGGATCACCTGATTGGTTGTAGCACCACCGTCGATGAAGGGCTTCACCGATAGATCCAGTCGCTTGAGGATCCACGATGGCATTGCACTTCGACGCTCTTGGTGCTGACCCCGTCGATCGTTCACGAAACAAGAAGAAGATGGAGTGGCGAACGCCACCGAAGGCACGGACCGCACACACCAATACCCGAGCAGCGACTCGCGTGACCACAGCGTACTGGCGCTGAACGGCACGAGGTACGACTGGCAACTCGTGACGACGCGAACACCGATCACCCAGCCCATACTCCGTACTACTTGCATGACGACGGTAAGCAGGATGAACGCCAGCGTGAGGAGCTTAAGGTCGAACGGAAAACCGTTCTCGGACATGTTGGAGTACCCGAAGTTGAGACCATTGCGGGTTGAGATACGCTCTGGTAGCTCCTTGAAGCTCGTCACATTCACGTCACGGAAGCTCTTCATGCGGAGTGGCCCACAGATTGTGAGCATCGACAAGCTCCCGATGAACACGCCTCGGATCCGGACGATCCCGTTCTCTGGTGTCCACCGCTTCGTGCGCTGACTGAACAACTGGTGGTGCACCACTGTGAGGAACTTGAGGAAGAGCGCGATGAACCACATGTTGCGCATCTGGATCACGGCGACGTTGAAGTACTCGTATGGCTTGAACTCCACGAGGCCGTTGATGGTGGACCACACTTGCTCGTTCACGAGGTAGATCATCGAGCAGTCGATAAAGTGCGCGAGCGAGTAGCAGCCCACAGGTACCCAGCTGCCGTACACGACCACGAAGCTTGGGATCTTTGTCAGCGTCAAGAGAGCGTAGTACAGCTTCGTTTGCCGAGTCGCCGACCGGAATTTGCTCTCGGCCATGCGAGCCTTGTAGCATCCGACCAGGAGACAAAGAATCCGGACCCAGATGTAGAGCTGGCCCACGGCGCGCAAGCTGCTCGTGATGTGGTACCACTGACTCGTGTCGCTCGTGAGGATAGATCGTTCGTATCGGTAGTCGTCCACTACCACAGTAGTGCAGTTGTCCGTAGTCAGATTGGTAGAACCTGTCGTACATCGTCGTCCGCGGATGAGAGTGCTCATCTCAAGGGAGTCGGACAGGTGAGCGATCGTAGCCATGAACGGTAGTCTCCATCCAGCGAGAACGAACTTACACGACACGAGCGTGACGTCGAAGACGAGGTCCGGGTACGCTGACTGCAACAGTTTCAGCCGCAGAGCGAGATGCTCCCACATCGGCACCTGCACCTCGTGTCCGAGCGTCGGGTGGTCGCACGGCCACGGAATGTCATGGAGGCAGATCTCTGGCAGTTGGAACTGAGACCTGCGGTCGCAGATGTGTGTGCGGAGCTGTTGGCTCGATGAGCCAAAGTGCCGCACCGAGTTCAGCCGCACTTCACTGTGCTTCCAGACAAACTTCACCATCGCCTGGTGCAGCCGATCGATCCAGAGAGAGGTGGTGACGAACCGGAACGGACGGCCTGCTTCTCCTCCGTTTGAGCTAACCGAGCTGAGTTTCGCACTCCGTGCTTTGACCGCAGACACCAGCTCGTCGAGCATCGCGAACACTGTTTCGAGCTGCAGCACGCTCCCGTTGCACTGTTCTCGATATAAGACGCACGGAGGGTACGCGCTCACGTTCAGGTGCTCCGCCAGCGCTCTCGTCGGGATGGTCAGTGTGTCGAGCTTATACGCCCACAGCTCCATGTCGGCGATGGGTTCTCCCTCGCACGTCCCTGAGTACTTGCGAGTCTCCATGTCAGCGTTCTTGACGATCCGCACGGTCTGGTACGCGTACGGTCCAAAGTACACGACAGTGTCTGGCGCCACCGGCGGGTACAGATCGCTCATAGCACGCACACCGAGTCCTGTGCGTGGGATATCGGTCGCGACGAGTGCGAGGCTGACGATCGAGAACGCGAGGCGGACGAGTGAGATGCTGACGCGAGTGTCGATGTTCGTCGACGGCACATGAATGCCCACGACCCGCGACGAGCAGCTGGACAGTCGGATCGGGATCGTCTCACTAACGTCCGCGCTTCCTTCTCGGACTCGCATTGCGCCTGAGCATAGGCAGTCGAGTCCTCTTAGTATGTCCGAAAGTGACGTGCGTGCGGGAGGTCGCGTCGATTTCAGGTATAAAAATGTACTTTTTTTGAAACGACGACTACCAACCTACAAGAAAACCTGCTCATCTTCCTCCATCTTGTGGTGCAGGTTCACCGATTCGACTGAGAACTCGCTAAACTTGAGCGCCTCACCCGTCTTGCCGATGCGGAAGCGCTTCATGTAGACCAGGTTCGGGTACACTTCTTCCGTCTGCACGGCCACGAACCGCTCGGCGCGTGCGTTCCGGCCCATCATGGGCTTGAGACGCGCGCGTTCGTTCGGGAACATGAGCGTGACGAACGCGAGGACCACGAGGATGATACAGCCGATCCAGACCGTGTACACGCCGACGTCTGTGTTCTTGATCACGATCCGCTTCACCGCGCGGTCGCCAACGAGACGCGTACGCCGCATCGACGACGCCTCGCTTGGGCGGACCTTTGTCACTGAGCCGTGCTGGAAGATGTACAGCAGCGCCGACATGTACATGGGCTGCGACGTGCCATAGAGGTGGTAGTTGTTGCGGTACGTGTGCCAGATGAACGCGTCCGCGAGCGCAGAGCACTTGTTCGCTGCTAACGAGACGTCGATCGTGCCTGTGCTCGTGCGAAGCGACGTGTTGTCCAAGAACTCGGGGACCGCGACGGCGTTGTCGACGCGCGGGGACTGGATCTTTGGAATCATGAGCCGGAAGAGGTTGATTGGCCGCCGGAAGTCCGACTCGGCGATACTGACTGGCACGTGCGCCTTGCCGACCAGCACGTACCGCTCGCTCGGCTGGAGCTTGTGTTTCAAGCCGACACAGGCCTCGTTGCTCTCGTCGTCGATCGAGCAGCCGGCATCGAGCGATTCGACGAGGTTCTCGTACTTCCACACGAGCTTCCCGACTGTGATTGTCATGGCACGCCGAGGGTTGAGCGCAAACGGCAGCTCGTCACCGTCGTCCGTCGTGCTCGTTCCGAGCGTGTCGACAAAGATCCGCGTGCCAAAGCCCATGAAGAAGACGGCGTTCTCGACATCCTCGCAGCCGCCCGGGATGACGGTCTGCAGGTCGTTGTCGAACGTCGCCTCGGCTTCCTTGCAGTTCTTCTTGTACTGCATCATCGACGCCTGCCGTCGTGGAATCGTGTCGGCTTGCCAGTCTGGGATCACGCACGACGCTTGGCCGCAGAACGTGTCGCTGTCGTACAGGAAGTACCGGAACTGGCACGCGTTCCCTGTGCAGTTCTTTGGCGACACGGTCGTTTCGTCCTTGAAGCCGAACTCAAAGTCCTTCTCGAGCATCAGTCCGTACGACATGAACTGGACGTCGATCTGCGGACTGATGGTGAGTTTGGTGAAGCCGAACGTGACGTTCACAGTCTGGTCAATGTCGTTGAAGAACGCGTTCTGGGCGCCAGCAAAGATCTCCTTCACCAAGTTCGCTTCGGTCTGCGGCTTCGTGCCGTTGAAGTAGCCGTAGAGGTCGGTGAGCGCAGTCGGCTTCTTGCGATTGCCGCACACGCTCGATTTGTTCGCGGCAAAGTACCGACAGCGCTCGGCCGGGAGCTGGCCAACAGCACGCTCTAGGAGCGCTTGGCCCTGAAATAGCAGCTCGAACGACGTCTGGAGGTCGAGGCTCTTGTTCGACCACACGCCCGGCTGGTCCGGGTACATCTCGCGACTCCACTCCTTGAGCGGAAAGCCAAAGACTGCAGACGTCGAGTCGACGTCCGCCATCCGCTTGAGCGCCGACACGGGCTGGTCGTTCGCGAGCACGGCGTCTTTCCGGCACCTGGAATCCACGTACTCGAACGGCACGGACTTCCGGAGGACAGCAGACTTGAGGATCGTGAACTGGTGGTCCCACACGAGCGGCATGGCTGAGAAGTCGACCTTGTTCACGCTGTCGGCACCAGTGCGGTTGAAGCCGAGACTCGACGCGTTCATAAAGAGCTCGAGGCCGACGGTGGACGAGCCGGCCTGGAGCGCCGAGAAGCTGTTGCCGACTGCAATCATCACGACGGGGAAGAAGAGCAGGAGCAGCACTTTCTTCGTCTTGCTCGTCCTCACGGACGGGTCGTCGCCTGGCCACCACTTGAGGTTGTGCACGTACACGGTGAACGCAGGGAAGAACTGCGCAAAGCCGAGGCCAAGGAACGCCTCAAAGATACCCATCGTGACACCGGAGTACGTGTTGTAGCGACGCAAAAGGCGCTCGCTCTCGTCCGAGTCGCCGACAGGCTCTTTCAGCGACTTGACCTTGATGCCGACCCAAAACCAGATCGTGAGGCCCACGACGAGTCCGATGGACGCTGCTAGCGCCATCCCGAAGCGCTTCCAGCGCAGCACAATCTCCGGCCACGGCTTCATCGCGCCGCCGTCTTCCAGTCTGTCGTCCTTGCTGCGTTGGCTCGCACGCTCGCTGCCGCCGTCGATCACCGAGAACGCGCGGCTCTGCTGGTCGCTGTCGCCTGCGGCTGGCGTGTCGATCTCAAAGTACGTGTCCGCGAGGTCGTGCGATCGCTGGCCGCCATTGCCGTAGCCGTAGCGCTGGGCCGCGTCTGCCATGCCAATCGTCCTTCTGCTCTTCCAGATGTAATGATCAATGAGCTGCTGGGACAGCGCGCAGAGCCACGCTCAAAGCTAAAGAGTTTGAAGCGCGGAAGTGAGCTCTTCCAGCTCTGCGAGCGATCGCCAGGCCATCTTTCGGTGAAACCCATTCTGAACACTTGTGGCGTGCAGTCGCTGATAAGTACTGCGCAAAAGAGTTCCCTGTTAATGTGATCCGGGTACGTTGACATCGGTATGCGGAGGTTTACAGCTATTTGGCTGACAACCAATACCTCTTAAACAGAATATAGCAGTACCAGATTAGTGGTCCTTTGTGATTGTCCCGGCTCTGTCGTCTAAATTGGGTTTACGAAATGGTTTGAAACCAGTTGGATTTATGGCCAAAACGGTTTTTGACTTGATCTTTGTATTGCGTGAATCGTTTCGCACGCCTGATTTCCACAAACAGGGTCACTCAGTCATTCAGGAGCAGTCAGGTCCTGCCCACAAGCGCCACTACGCTGGACGGACTCGCGCCTTCGCTGGACAGACTCGCGCCTGCTTGCACGCCGCGGCACCGCATTCATTCGCTGAAAGGCGTCCATCCAACCCATTGCGCCCATGCCGCTCCACCGGAACTCGTCGTCGTCGTCCGACTCGTCCGACGCGGACGTTCCTGCGGCCGTCGTCTCGGGCCGCGCGATGCTCGACGACCTCGCCGCGACGTCGGACTCGCGGACACACTCGTCGCCCGGCTACGCAGCCACCACTGCCGCTGCGCCGGGTGGCGCGGTCGCGGACGACACGGACCACCACACGATCGTCGACATGTCGCTGCGGACGACGCGCTACCTCGTGGTGCTCGCGATCGGCCTCGGCTTCGCGCTCGCGTACGCGATCTTTAGCTTTGAAGGCACGACGTTGCGCTCTAAAGTGTACGAGCCCGAGGGCTCGTCCGACCTCGCAGAGAAGTACGTCGAGCACTACAGTGCGATCTCCGGCCCCATCATGTTTGCAATCAGCAAGATCCTCGAGTTCTACCTCGAGACGCTCGTGTTCCCAACGCTCGTGACGTACTTGCACAACTGCAGCTTCTTCCCCGGCGACCAGCCGCACCGTGTCGAGTCGAAAACCAAGGCGAACGTGCTCTACTGGGCGTTCAAGCTCATCTTCATCCTCATCAACGTCGGCCTCGCGAGTCTGTACGTGAGCCAGCTCTCGGACGGCATCGTGCCTTTCATCGCCTCGGATGACGTCTACGCCGAGCCGCCGGCGTTCTTCACCGTGGGCGCGACGGAGACCGCGATCTTTGGCTCGGCGCTCGACAACCCCGTCACGCTCGACCGGACGCTGCTCAAGACTGTCGTGACGGGCTACACAGAGGAGTTCGACCTCCGGACCGAGTGTGGCGCCGTCAAACACTCGGACGCCGACCCGACGATCGACCAGATCGACTCGACGTCGCTCTCCGTCGGCTTCTACATGAACGACTGGAGCAGCGGACTGCTCGCGAGCGGACTCGGGGACCCAACAGCGTCGCTCGAGTTCTCGTACGGCCAGTACAAGCGCGACCCGGCCACGTACAACGACGCAGCACAGCAGACTGTGAACGTGACACTCGCGGTCGAGACGTTCGCTCAAGGCACTGTCCTCTTTGAGCAGTCGGTGGCCAACATGGACCTGACGCTCACGTACAACTGCACACTCATGAACACGACCGCGACGTTTGCTGCCCAGTGCTCGGGCGTGCGGCCACAGGTCCAGTCCGTGCTCAACGTGACTGCGACGAAGCAAGAGACGCTCGAGAACCTCGTGAACGTGATCGTCCGGGTCGCGACGAACGCGATCCCGCAGTCGTCGTCGTCGAGCGACGTGATCAAGATGGGCTTCCACTCGTACACCGTGACAGACGCGATCGAGCTCGAGGTGATCACGCTCGACATTCCACTCGAGGGCAAGTACGGACTCGACCAGATCGCGTTCGACGGCGCGAACACGAGTGTGCCCGTGCACTTTCTCGACGCGGCCGAGTGCGGGACGAGCAAGTGCGTGTACAAGTCGTTCAACACCAAGTCGTTCATCCGGAACGAAGTGTCGCTCACGCCGTTCGTCGCGGGCTGCGACACGCGGATCTTCCGCGACACCCAGCTCGACGCGTTCGAGCCTTCGAACTGCGTCGCGGTCCCAGACGCGGTCATGCTCTACGGCATCGGCTCGTACCTCACGGCAGACGCGCTCGAGCTCGATTCGACGCGGACGCGACGCAAGCTCGTGAACCCCAAGGCGTTCGTGTCGCTCTCGTTCGCAAAGCTCTCGTGGCGTGTCGGGCCGCTCGACAAAGCGCACGACGCCGAGTGCACAGACGACAGCCAGTGCACCGGTCTGTCGATGCCGCTGCTGTACAAGGACGGCGGCGGCGTGCTGCTCCTTGGGAAAGAGTACATTGCGCGGCAGCACGAGAACAGCACGATGCTCCGGCCGCTCCGTCTTCTGCGTCTCAACGCGGTCTTTGTCCCGCTCCTCTTGGTGGACGACGCGACCAAGAACGAGTTCGCAATGAGCGTGATCAACCCAGACAACGTCGCGGTCGTGGCGCCAGACGTGTTCGGGACTGGTTCGCTGTCGTGCGACAGTCTCGTCGACTCGTACATCACGCACGTGGACGAGAACCACTTTTACATGGAGAAGCCGATGCAGACCATGTACACTGCAGCGCTCAACTACCTCTTCCAGGACGCGGTCGCGACAGAGCTCGTGAAGGTCGACCCGAAGAAAGCAGATTCGGCGACGCGCCTGAACCTCGACGCGGCGTGGGAAGTGAAGGAGATCTCGTTCTCGATCGGCCCGGCGTCTGCGATCGCGACGTTCGTCGGCTGCTTCCTCATGCTCCTGCTCGCAGTGGCGCTCATCTTCCTCCCGACGTCGCGCGTGAAGCAGAGCCCCAACACGACACCGGCAGCGCAGTACGTGCAGATCCTGACAGACGACGTGTACCCGGACCTGATCCACAAGAAGCGGCTGCGCTTCGAGAACGGCGACGCGCTCCTTATGAACGAGTACGTGGTCGACAACATTGTGCTGCACGCCAAGCGTGACCACACCAAGAAGATTTATCTATAGGCAGTCAAGTCCAGTCAACGCCAGGGAAGAGAGGGAGCAGGAGGAGGACGCTGTGGCTGCTGGGCTGGTCTGCCGCCATCGTCACAGAAGCAGTGGAAGTCACACGACATCCCCCTCCCTACCTCTGCGAATTCAATCCGTGGTTACAAACACTTACGTGTACTTCCAACGGGACCTTTCTCGTAGTCACCTTACGTTCATGAGCGCAATTTAGGGAACTCTGGTCGAGTTTAGAATGGCCACGATCTTTCATTGCCAATACTGGTGTTGAAGATGTTTTTTTAGCATCTTCACAAAAAAAGAGAATGTTGACATGATGTTTTGACACCTGCCCTCACGTCGCCCGGTTCCAAATACCAACACTCCGAACCTGAACAAAGATGGATGTGTGGTCAAGTACAGGTTGGTTTGCACCAACCAACAGTCAACTGACCCAGTCCTCAATTTGAGCTCCCAGGTTCAGATCCCAAGCCAGCCATGACGAGCACACAGGACTCATCCAAGCCGCCTAGACACCGTGGCTACGGCACGCTCTCCACTCCCGCCGCCTGTGCGCTATCACGCACAACTTTTTTGTCCAAGTTGTTGTTTTCATTCGTTGATCCACTCTTTGCGGTCGGCAACAAGCGACAGCTCACCATGGACGACGTGTGGGAGCTCGACGGTGACAACGAGGCAAGCGCAGCGTTCGGTACCTACAACACACTTCGTCCGCCACAACGGCTCTATCATCAGGGCTCTGTTCTCAGCGAACGGTGGGACACTCCTACTCAGCGGATTCGGCACGCTCTTCGCCGCGGCTTGCGCCGTGTTCGCTCCCGTCATCCTCCACCACGTGATCGATGCATTCACGGCGCCAGAAATCAACTTTCATGATCTCTGCCTGTGGCTTGGCGCGTTCTTCGCCTCGCGACTTCTCAATACGTTCGTGACGGCACATCTCGGGTTTCTTGTCGAGGTCACCTCGTTGCGCCTGACAGTCGCACTGAAGGCACTGATCTACCGCAAGGCGCTCCGGAAGACCACCCATCACTCGAAGGACAATGCCACGGCAATCGACATCTCCAACCTGTACACCTCCGACGTCGACAACGTGCTGTATGCCGCGTACGAGGCGAACAGCGTCTGGATCCTGCCACTCCAAATCGGTGTCGTTATCTACCTGCTGCACGCCGTGATCGGCGTCGCGGCGTTCGCAGGACTCGGCGTCATCCTACTCTCGATGCTCGGGAGTCTCTTCATCGCATCGGCTGAGCATCGCGCGTTCGAAGACATCATGAAGTGGAAAGATGAACGCATGCAGACGGTCAAGATGTTCCGCGCGATCCAGCTTGTCAAGTTTAATGCGTGGGAGCTGAAAGTCGCACAGAAGCTCGCGGCCCAACGCGCAAGCGAGCTTCGAGCTATCACGTGGTACTTTGTCGTCAATTCGGGCGCGATCTTTGTGCTCTGGGCGTCGCCGATCTTCGTGTCCATTGTCTCGTTTGGAGTCTACTCGCTCGTGCTGACGCAGACAATGACCGCCGCGAAAGCGTTCACTGCGATCGCGCTCTTCAACACGCTCCGTGACCCACTCCGCGCGCTTCCGAGTTCGATCCAGACGCTCGTCCAAGCGAAAGTCTCGCTCACCCGCATGTCCGAGTTTCTCAACGCCAGCGAGTACAACGTGAGCAACGTCACGCGTGTGGACTCGACCCAGCCTGGCGACGTTGCTGTGGCGATCGATAACGGCTCGTTCGGGTGGAACAAAGACTCGCTGGTGCTCACAAACGTGAACTTGACAATCAAGAAGGGCGACTTGGTCGTCGTGCACGGCGCTGTCGGCAGCGGTAAGTCGTCACTGTGCGCTGCGCTCCTGGGCGAGATGGAGAAGCGATCAGGCAGCGTGTTTGTGCGCGCCACGACAGTCGCGTATATCCCGCAGCAAGCGTGGATTCAGAACCAGACTCTCCGCGACAACATCCTCTTTGGCAGTGCATTCAACGAGCGCAAGTACCAGCGCGTGCTCGACTCGTGCGGACTCTTGCCGGACTTGGAGCAGCTGCCTGCGGGCGACGCGACAGAGATTGGTGAGAAGGGCGTGAACCTGTCCGGCGGCCAGAAGGCGCGCGTGAGTCTCGCGAGGGCGTGTTACTCGGACGCGGACCTGTTCCTCCTCGACTCGCCACTCGCTGCGGTGGACGCCGCGGTGCAGAACGAGATCTTCATCAAGTGCATCTGCGGTTTGCTGCGAGAGAAGACAGTGGTGCTCGTGACGCACAGCTCGAGCATCATCGAGTCGAAAGCCGTGAACTACAGAGTGCTGGCGAAGAACGGCGGGCTGACCGGAGAGCGGACAGACGCGCCATTGCCGCGCAGATTGTACGCACTGACGTCCTCGTCTCACAAGGCCAAGAACGCGCGGGTCGGTGTCATTGGGGGCCACATCGGTGCGGCCAAGCCAGACGGGCGCTTGGTGGATGATGAGGAACGCCAAGACGGCCGCGTGTCGAAGAAGGTGTTCATGAACTACTTCAACGCAGTCGGTGGACCCAAGATGTGTTCGATCCTGGTCGTCGTGCAGACACTGTGGCAGTGCGCGCAAGTTGGCAGCGATCTCTGGCTAAGTCACTGGACTAGCGAGACTACAGGTGTGGACGGCGGCGGAGAGACGAAGCGCAACATGGCGATCTACGCAATGCTTGGCAGTAGCGCAGCCCTGATGGTACTCACTCGCACAGTCACGATCGCGCAACTGGGGCTGCGCGCGTCTCAGACGCTCTTCGATGCGATGACGCGCTCGCTTTTGAACGCACCGCTGCGGTTCTTCGACGCGAACCCGCTTGGGCGGATCACGAACCGCTACAACGACGACATGGCGACGATCGACTTTTGGCTCCCGTTCGCTTTCGGGACGGTGTCTGCGAACATGTTCTTCACCGTCTTCCAGCTCGCCACGGCGGTATACATGGTGAACTTCCTCGGCATCCTCATCGCGCCACTCGCGTACCTGTACTTCAAGGTTGGCGCATTCTACCTCACCCCATCGCGCGAGCTGGCTCGGCTGAGGAAGGTCACGGACTCGCCGGTCCTGAGCCACGTGAGCGAGACGGAGGAGGGTGTCGTGGTCATCCGAGCCTTCGGAGAGCAATACACAGCCCGCGCGGTCACTGAGAACCTCTGGCGTCTCAACGAAGTCAACAAGATCGAGCTCGCGTTGAATGCTGGGCAGCAGTGGTTCCAGCTCCGCATGCAGCTCATCGGCTGCGGCGTGGTCATCCTCGTCGTCTCGTCGCTCGTATACTTGCACGCGCTCGTCTCGACAGGCGTCGTCGGACTTGCCTTCAGCTACGCATTGAGCATCGACAGTAGCATTGGCAACCTCATGCAGCTGTACTCCCGACTTGAAATCGGGATAGTGAGTCCTGAGCGGGTGCACGAGTACGCGAACATCCCGGCTGAAGGGGGAGCAGAGAAGCGGCTCGTCGTTGTCGAGCCGCCTGCTCAGTGGCCTGCGAGTGGGACGATCGAGTTCCAAGACGTCGTGTTTAACTACAAGCCTGGCGCGCCGATCATACTCAAGGGCGTCTCGTTCGCCATCAAGAGCAGTGAGAAGGTGGGAGTCGTCGGTCGCACCGGTGCTGGCAAGTCGAGCCTAACGATGGCTCTCTTCCGTATGAACGAGCTCGTCTCCAGTCGCATCTTGATCGACGGAGTGGATATCGTGAGAGTGCCGCTGCGTACGCTGCGCTCGCAGGTGTCAATCATCCCTCAGGTACCGGTGCTGCTTAAGGGCTCGCTCCGCGCCTTCATGGATCCGTTCGGCGAGTACTCGGACGCGGAGATCTGGTCGGCGCTCGACAAGGTGGGGATGATAGAGAAGATCAGGAAGCTGGAGAACCAGCTTGCGTTAGAACTGGGCGAGAATGGCGCGAACTTCAGCGTGGGTGAGTGCCAGATGCTGTGCATGGCGCGCGCAGTGCTCACCCAAGCGCGCATCGTTGTGATGGACGAGGCGACCGCATCGATCGACCACGCGACTGAGAAGAAGCTGCAGGCCATGCTCGCGCGTGACTTCCAAGACGCCACGGTGGTTGTGATCGCGCGCCGACTGGCGACGGTTCTGCAATCGGACCGAGTGCTCGTGTTGAGTGATGGCAAAGCGGTGGAGTTCGACTCGCCAAGACATCTGGCGCGGATCCCGCAGGGGGCGTTCAACGCACTCGCGAAAGAGGGTGGGTGTTTGGACTAGCTTCTCCAGAGTTCGGTCGTATCGAACAGAGTCGAGAATTAATATGGCCACGATCTTTCAGTTCCAAGGATCTCGTCGCAGCACTCCGTGCTGGTGTCGAAGCTTGTCAAGGTTGACTTTCGTCAACCTTTTCGTCTGTGCGAATCTTGCACATGCCAATCAAAATTGAAATCCAAGAGCTTACACTTGGCTTTGAACAGAGTATGTATGAAGAAGACGTGCACGCTGTGACGCGAACTGAGGTCGCCAGAGGTCTTGGAGGCGAAAGGAGACGAGCGAGTTCCAGAGTCCTGGCGAGCACCAAGCAGTCTTCGTCACCCCGAATCGGATCCACGATCAGCGCGCTGCTCCATCCCTTCGACCCACTTTTCAACTTGCCTCTTCGTGCTCCGGCCTCAGCTTCCAGACTCTCAAGTCCCAACCACACAACTACAGTAACCAGCATGGCCAATGCGTTCACTGTCACCGCTGCCTTCCTCGTCGCCACGGCGGCCGCCACCTCGGCCGCTCCGATGCCCACTGGCACCTGGCCCGCCAGCAAGGGAACTGTCAAGTACGACAAGCCATACGTCGTCAAGGCGGGCAAGGCATTCGACGGCGGCATGAAGACCTACGAGCGCTCGAACGTGCAGTGCTCCGGTCAGGCGGTGACCGGCTCGGCGCCCGCAGTCTTCCTCGTCGAGCCCGGGGCCATCCTCAAGAACGTCATCATCGGCAAGAACCAGGGCGAGGGCGTCGTCTGCGAGCAGGGTGGATGCACGATCGAGAACGTCTGGTGGGACGACGTGTGCAAGGACGCACTGAGCATCCATGGCGGCTCGGCGTCCAGCGTCACGAAGGTGATCGGCGGCGGCGCTCGGAACGCGGACGACAACGTGATCCAGCACAACGGCAGCGGCATGGTGACGATCAACAGCTTTTACGCAGAGGACTTTGGCAAACTCATTCGTTCGTGCGGCAACTGCAAGATCTAGGTCGCACGCAAGGTGACGATCTCGGATGTGTTCGCTGTGAACCCAAAGTCGGGCATCGCGACCGTGAGCAAGAACTACGGTGACGAGGCGAAGCTGAGCAACGTCAAGATCAAGACGACTCAGAAGCCGGAAAAGATCGAGGTGTGTGCGTGGTCGCAGGCGGTGACGTCCGCCAGCGAGCCAAAGAAACTTGGCCGTGGTCTGTCGCCTCCGCTGTGTCAGTACTCGACGAGCTCGGTCAAGATCGTGTAAAGTGACCGAGCGTCTTGGACGTCGCCCCGCTGTCTGCCCTCACTACTAACTTACCATAGACGGCTCCGAAAGAGCGCACGTTCAGCAGGAGGTTGGCGCGATACTCGCACGTTCGAGAGCGGCGTTGCTGTCGACCATGCTGCGTCTGTGCAGACTGCGTCTTTGTGAGAAAGTGAGTCTCAACAAGAACACTCAAAGAGAACGCGATGCACCATTGGATCATGAGAAGTTGTGTTAAAATCCCTTCTTTGATAGCCAAAAAATATATTTTACCGTATTTTATAGCAACAGTGTGATTTATTGTAAAGTGCGCGACAAAAGTCTTGGGAAAAAACTATTTTGTTGGCTGTACCGTCAATTTTGCTCGTAGAAGCTAAAAACATATCAAAAACGATAGAGCGTTCTGCGACGATTGCGGTGATACAATCCGATCACCGAAAT
>JAASGD010001035.1:0-13835 GCA_023334115.1 Globisporangium megalacanthum | reverse complement strand
CTGCCAGGGTTTTCAGCGCGTAGAATTGCGTCGGAGAAGTATGAGTGACCCCACAGCCCCACCCCACCGTAGACCGGATGATTGGCATTTGGTGCATGAGAGAGTGAGTGTATGGCCTGGATGTGTGCAAGTGTGGGTGTGTATGTGTACGTTTTGGAATTAGAGAGAGCTTGTTTCGTCTGCTGGTGCGACAACACAGAGCCTCGACCAGCACGAGATACGAGTCCTGAGGTGGTGATCAGCGATACCAAAGACGCGTTCTTTGCCAGCGGTTGTTGGCACGCAGATCCAATCTTCAGCCTTCCACTGCGTCGTCCTGTATCGAGATGGACGAACTTGGATGGATGAAGAGGTGAGGCGCAGGCAGCAGTGCTTCGCCTCTCGATGACGCGAGTGAAGTGGAGAATTGGACGATCTATCGACGACGCACTATCGGATCGAGCATATCGTCTGCTGTTACGCGGCTCGCGCCAATGAGACGTCGAGTTCGCATCGTCTGTAAGGCCCCGCACCAGCAGTGTGTACCACCAGCAAGAGAGACATTTCTGAAGGGCTGTAACGTGTGTACTTTAAGAGAGCTCTGCCAGCATTTGGATCTCTCTCTTTGTTGTCTGCGATACCTGCACTTGAGTGTGAGCGTGGTTGTCGTAGTCTCTTTGAAACGACAATGCGGTGCTTGCAAGTAACACATGTCGAGCGTGGGTGTGTGGAGTCAGTCATCATGGAGCCACTGAAGAGATCTTCAACTTCGCAACGCGTGCTCAGAAGCCTCACAATGGAGGCGTTGTCCACATCCACCTCCACAGAGACTGCCATCTCGGTCGGAGCGTCCCCGAACCTCGTCAAGAGGGGGTCTCGAGCCCTCCCATTGATGCTCGCTATTGATGTTGAGACACGATGGTCTCGCTTTCTGTTGCCAATAACAGGGTAGCTTCTCGCAAACGGTTCTAAACACGGTACCCACTATCTGAGTTCTGACTCTTTTCTTGCAAATTCCGAGCCACCAACTCCCAAACGCACCCTTATTTGCAACTGCCATTTCCCAGATCTCGCAAACCTCGCACTCTCTTTCTCGCGCTTTGACCCGCATATCAAGGACTCATCCATCGCCCACAAGTGCTCCGTGAAGGCCTCGCCGTCCATGAGCGCCACCGCCACTGCCGCCACCTCAGCGACCCCCGGACGGATCCCCCCACCCCTGGTCGTACCCATCACAGAGCCTGAGGGCGAGCCAGAGACTCCTGAAATGCCAGGCACTCCGCCGTGCGACGCTGCCGCTGAGCGCGCATGGGCTGCGCAAGCGGCAGCAGCAGACAAGCAGCAGCAGAAGACGCGCGCGAAACCGCCAGTCGCTGGTCGCGCGCGACCCCGGCGCAAGAGCGCGCCACCCGCGGTTGCGCCACCCGGCGGCTTTTACGCGCACGAGTCGGCCGAGAGCATGGCCGCACGGCACACGGCCGCTCGCTCGCTCCAACGCGCAGCGAGCTGCTTCCTCGCGCGCCGCAGCTTTGCGCGCCACGTGAGCGCCGTCGGCCGCCCCGTCGAGCTCCGCGTCGTGCAGGTGCAGAACCTCGAGCTGCTCTGCGACTTTCGCGACGTCGCATCGGTCTACTGCAACGTGCGTGTGCTCAAGCGGCCGTTTGGACCGTTTATGTTCCAGTTTTCGACCACCAAGTGCACAAACGTCCACTTGCCAACGTGGCCACATACGCCAGACGACACGTTCTTTGTACCGATGCTGTCGTCACGGTGCGACCTCGTTGTGACGCTCATTGGCGTCACGGTGACGCACAAGCAGCGCTTTCTCGGCCAAGCGGTCGCGCAGCTCGAGCCCGGGTGGGAGACACGCACAGCAGTCACGGCGCCGCTCGGCAAGTGGAAGTTCCCGGTCGAAGCGTCGCTCTTGGGGCTCCACCGGTTCGTGACGGGCGACGTCCACCTGGCGCTCACGCCCGTGTCGTCGCGGCTGCCGTGCAAAGCCGGGCAGTTCCTCATGGCGCCGCCTGTCGCGTCCAGTAGCGGCGGTCCGACCAGCGGCGGGGGCCTCTTGGCGTTCTGGACACGCCGCGTGACGACCCCACGCAGTACCCCGTCGCCCCAGACGCCGAACAACCCCGCGAGTGCGTCACCTGCGCGCAAGAGCGTCGTGACGCGCTGGGGCGTACTCACGGACACGTCGTTCCACCTCTTTGACCACAGCTCGGCGAAGCTGCTCGTCAGCCTCGACCTCGCCAAGCTCCAGCTCATTGCGTCGAGTGGGAGCAGCGGCAGTGATACTGTCCGCAAGCGCGACCCGAGCCGGCTCTATCCGCTCAAGCTCTACGCGCACGGCACGCTGTACACGCTGTACGTGTCGACGCTCGCGCAGCAGCAGGCGTGGGAGCACAAGATCAACGCGCACCGGCGGCAGCTGCTCATCCCGTAAGCGGGTCGGTCGTGGCTGTCGAACAGAGCGAACGAAGACCCAAGGCACCAAGTCACAAGGCGTCGGTCGGCGCCTTTGGTCACGAGGTTGATCACTCAGTATATTTAAAACCCGTTATCAATCCACATTCTCGACTGGCGTACATTCTTCAAGTCTAATGTGGACTTTCATAGCAAACATCACGCAAGCAGAACATCCCACATACAAATGCCAAGTGAAAGCTAGAGATCCTTCCGGTCCTTTTGTCATTCATTCCCGGCAAACCAAAAAACAAGCGTCATCCTCATCCCTCTGACTGCCGCCTGCCATGGACCTCGCGACGACGCGGCTGCACACGCTGCTGGCTGCAGCTGCCGCGAGCGCGCGCCTCGACGCGCCTCCCCCGCTCTCGACTGCGTCCGCTGCTATTGCCGCTTTCTCCGCTGAAGACCTCGCTTTCTGGGACGCGGCCGATGCGCCGACCTCCACGTCAGTCGGGCTGTTGCTCGCGAGTGCGGGCGTCGCAGACGTGCACCTCGTGCGCGTGCTGCGTGCGCTACTGGAGGCGCCGCTGTTCCGCAGCAGCGCTGGCGTGCTGCGTGTAGCGCGCGAGGCCGTGTGTGGGCTCAAGCTCGCCCGGCGCTGGCACGCGCTCGAGCTCGCATCCGACGAGCTCCCGGACGCCGTCCACGCGCGGCTGATGAGCGATACTCTCGACGCCAGCACTGTGATTGCGCCGCTCGCGCTCGAGCTCTGGCTCGAGCTGCTGCTCGGCTGCCAGCACTCGGCTGCGCTCTTCCAGCGCAGCCTCGCCAAGCTCGCCGACACGGCCGCGTTCCTCGCGGAGCAGCGCACACAGCACCGTAATGACCCCGAGCGCGTGGCTGCGCTGGAAGCCATGGTCCGCCACTTTGTGCTCGCGTGTGCCGCGCTGCTGCACTGCCACCGTGGGTACGAGTACGACGCGTACTTGCTCCAGCTCGCACTCACGCAGGCGTTCACAGCCGACGACGTGAGCCGCCCAACGGCCGCGAGCGTCGAAGCGCTGCTGCGTGCGACCGCGTGGGTGCAGCCGCTCGAGCAGCTGGGCGAGTTTGTGCTCCCAACTATCGACGGCAAGTGGGTCGCTGACGACTTTGCGAGCGACCAGCAGCACGCGTCCGGCGCGAGTGTGCCGCTGAACGCGGGCTCTGTGCTCCTGCGCCGGACGGGCCACGCGGTCGCGTACGACGTGCGTGCGAGTGTGCAGCACCGTGACGGCTCGCAGAAGCTCCGCTTGAGCGGCGCAGTGTTCCAGCCGCTGGCAGAGCTGCAGGCGCTCAAATCGACGACAACGACGCCGTGGGAACTGGAAGGGCACTGGAGCCAAGTCTACGAAGCGACAACGACAACGACAGTTGCAGCTGCAGCTGCGCCAGTCGCCGTGACGTCAGCAGCGAGCACGCCGTGGACGTGCCAAGCGTGCACGATGGCGAACGACGCGGCTGCGAGCAAGTGTGCGACGTGTGGGACCACGTCGCCGAGCCGTGTCGCAGTGCCGACGCCGTTCGACGATGTCCAAGGCAGCAACCCCGCGCCGTTCCGTGCGACATTCGACGCGAGCCACGCGTTTATGCGCATGCAGTGGTCCCGTGGCGAGCAGCACGGCGTGTGGCTCGCACGGACGCAGCAGCTGGTCCGTGCGTTCGACAGTACCGCCGCTGTCGCCGCTCTCAGTGACCAGATGTCGGACGCAGCGAGCGTCCCTTTGCACGCGTACTCTGCGAGCGGGCGGATGGAGAACGTGCTGCTGCTCGAGAAGCCGGTCGTGTCGTCCGGTGCGCACCCAGAGCTCACAGTGCAAGTGTGGGTGCGCCGGTCAGCGGCCAACGGCGACGACAGCGTGGAGCCGCAAGTGGTGCTCGGCTACGGCAGCGAGTTCCAGCTCGTGATCGCATCCACAGGCGAGCTCGTGTGGGAGATCGCTGGAGGCGCGTACACCGTCGCGTTCCCGCACCACCCGCTCGCAGTCGACACGTTCCACCACGTCACACTGTCGCTCGGCAGCAGGACCGTCGAGCTCGCGGTCGACGGCGTCTCGACTGGCGAGCAGACGTTCAGCGACGACGTCCGGAACCGCCTCTTTGCAACACGGTCGCCAGTGTTCACTATCGGAGGCAGTCTCGTCATGGGTGAAGCGGGCGCAAGCGTGACGAATGTGTTAAGTGGAGCGATCTGCGACCTGCGCATCTGGGCGACTCTGCAGCCGTCGGTGCCTGTGACTGCTGAGCTCGCAGGCGGGGAAGCGAACCTGCTGGGGTACTACCCACTTGTTGGCCACGCTCAGCGCGTGCTGCTCGACCTGTCGCCTGCTGAGAACCACGCGACAGTGTTCGAAGCGTACCGACCGCGCGACGTATTCAGCTCCGCGACCAAAGCGCCTATCGTGGTCACGAACAGCTTTGCACCGACTGTCGAAGTGCCGAGTCTGCCAGTGACGCTCCACTTTGCCTCTGCCCTCGGCTCGGACTTTGTCGGCGCTGGAACATTCACTGTCGTCGATGGGATGAACGCGCTTCGGATCAAGCGCGGGCTTGCGGGTGCGGCGCTGTGGCAGTCGAGTCCCGTGTCGATACTCGCTGGTTTCCAGACGAGCTTCCAGCTGGAGCGTGCGAGCGACCACGACGCTGCTGTTGGCAATGTGGTCTTTGCGTTGACCGAAGCGACGTACTGGAACATGTCTCCGCTCATCGCCGACGCGGAGACGCTGTTTGGGGCGTCGCCGAGCGGCTTCGCGCAGCACTCGGAGAAGACCGCTCTCTTTGTGACCGTCACTGCTTGTGAGAGCGGTGCGAACGGAAGCGTCCAGTGCACGATTGGGTTGTTTGTGCGGTCGAGGAACCACAACTACAAGCTCGCACAAGCGCGCAACGTCGCGGTCTCGAGTGCCACAACGCCGTCGATCAACGTGACCTACCGCGTTCCAGAGCAGCTGCTGTCGGTCGCACTCGGTGCAGACGAGGACGCGGTCTTTGAGTGCGCGGTCGACATCCCACGGGCGTTGGGTCTCGAGTCTGCGAGCACGCTCCGGGTCGGCTTGGTCTTCCCAGCCTCTGCGTCGCAGGACTCGGACGTTCGCCTCGACAGCTGGCGGTACGAAGAGCTCACTGGCACAGTCGACGCCTCAGCGCCGTCTCTCCTGGCGTCCGTGTACTCGGGCATCACAGCGTTCCAGCCGACAAAGGCCAACCACGACGCTGGCGCCGACAAGCACGCGAACACAGTGCTGTGCACGCGCAGCTCGACAGACGGGAGTGCGATCGAGCAGGATAGCTATGGCTGTCAGACGTGCAACCTCGTGCATGGGAGTGCCGTGTGCCGCGTCTGCGCGTCTGTGTGCCACGAAGGCCACGAGCTCGTCGCGATGGGCGTCATGTCGTCTGCATGCGCGTGCCAGAGCCGTGGGGCAGCGCTCTGTCGCTGCAGCACTGGCGTGAACGCCGACGACTTCCCGCAGCTACAGCACCCAGTCGCGACAGCGCTCTGGTGCTGTAGCAAGTGCACTGTCATCAACGCGACAGCGCTGACCGAGTGCTCGATCTGTGGGAACAAGGCTCCGCGAGGTGCCGACAGTGCGCCGACAGCGCACTTGCCGTCACCGCCCACGTCGTCGTCGAGAGCGCTGGTGCTGGTTCCGTCACCAGAGCCGACGCCGCAGCTCGTCGAGTGGTCCTGCGTTGCGTGCACAATGTTGAACGCAGGCGACGCGACCAAGTGCACGATCTGCGACACGGCGCGACCGAACGCACCCACGCCGACGACGAGCGCAGCCGATGGGATGCTGGCGCTGTACAACGCTGCAGAGGACGTGGCCAAGAAGAGTGCGGCGAGCACTGGTCCGTGGTTCTGCTCGGCGTGCACGATGGAGAACAAGAGCACGGACGACACGTGCTACATGTGCTCCACGCCGCGAGCAGTCCCAGTCGCTGCTGCCGTCGACGAGGCGACGCCGGAAGTGGTCATGTCGCTGCCGACGCCGGATCCGCCGCTATTGCCCGTCCCGATCGACCTCACGCTCGACCCAAGCGCGAGTGAGACGCGGCCACACGGGAGCAGCCTTCCAAGCCCTCGAGTGTCGTCTGTGGCTGTCGAGAACCTCAAGTTCCTGCGCGAGTACAAGCAGACAGTGGCCGAAGCGATATGTCCGCATGACGTCGTCGACGCCCTGCGCGAGTCGAGCTGGGAGACGACGGCCGGAGCGCTCACGCTCTCGCTGCAGCAGAGCTTCGTCACTGACCTGGTCGAAGGCACGTACGCGGACCGCGACGGGTACCTCAGCGGCATCGCACGCGTGACTGCAGACGGCACGTGGAAGATGGACGGCAAGTTCAAGAAGCTCACGCAGACGCAAGAGAACGCGCTCGTGCTGCAGTGGGACGCGTCTGCGACGCGGTTCGACGGCAAGTGGTTCCGTGGCGACGGCTCGGGGGACTGGAAGTGCGTGCTGGCGCCGACGTCGTCCGACTTTCGCGGGCTGAACGTCGTTGAAGACGCGAAAGACCGGGCACAGCTTCAGCCGTTCTACTCGGGCTTGATCAACATGAAACAGAACCTGACGAACGTGTGCTACCAGAACAGCTTCCTGCAAACGCTATTCGTGACGCAGGCGTTCCGCCGCCTCATCCTGTCGGCCGATCTCGCCCAGTACGCGCACAGCAGCAGCACGGACGTGCTCGCGTGCGTCCAGGACTTGTTTGCCCGCATGCTCGCGTCGCAGCGTCCGTCGCTCGACTCGCACCGGCTCCAGCGGTGCTTGCCACCGACGTTTCAAGCCGGACGACAGCAGGACACATCGGACTTTGCGCACTACCTCATTGACTCGCTCTCGGAGCAGCTGAACAGCCACCCCGACACGGTCGACAGCGTGTCGGACATCTTTGGCGGCATCCAAGCGACCGTGCTCGCGTGCAAGACGTGCGGCAAGACGTCCGTGAAGAGAGAGTACTTTTGGGAGCTCCTGCTCAACTTGATCGACCTGCGCTACACGCCCATCACGAGCATCACGGCGGTGAGCGGGTCGTCGATGAACATTGCGACCCCGAGCGGCTACGAGCGGCTGAACACGGACGTGAACAAAGACCGCACTGGCGCACCGTACGTGTTCCTGTGTGTCAAGCGGAGTCCTGAACGCACGTCAAGCAGTGCGATGGACGTCGACGACGCGGACGTCATGCCGATCACGGACCTGGTCGTCAAGGTGGCGCCGTCGACTGACGTGCGGCCGACCATGCCGGGCTACGAGCGCGTCGAGCTCGACCTGAACTTTGGCGGCAGCGTGAACGTTGTCGGCGGGAAGAAGCAAGTGTTCCTGTTCACGCGCCGGGAGCCGAACGGATCGCCGATCACAGACCTCCAAGTGATCTACGGGAGCGAAGGAGTGCCGGACGGGTTCAAGCAGATCCGCGTGGACCTGAACCAAGGCGAAGGCACGAAGGTGTTCCTGTGCTACCGGTGCGACATGCCGCTTACCGACTTGAAGATTGTCAACAGCGGCATTCCAGGGTACAAGATGATCGACCACTTGCTCAACTTGAGTCACGACGACGCGGCGAAGCAGTACCTAGCGTATCAAGTGGGCGGCAACGAGCCGTGTTTGACGGATCTCGAGCTGGTCACCGGCGACGACGTGGCGCAGTACCAGGAAGCGGGGTGGACGTCGATCGGCAGCCCGACGTCAGTCGCGTTCAACCTGGACGCACCACTCGACGACGTCCCGCGTGTCCCAGCGCAGCTGATGATCCGCCGAGGCCACGGGAACCCGATCTTTGCGATCGACGTCTTCCGGGCGCCGCGACAAGTGCCCAAGTACAACGACTACGAGGTTATTGACGTGTACCCACGCGCAGCAAACGCCGCAGCCGACGCAGTGGCGGCGCTGAAAGGCGACTGGATGGCCAGCGAAGACGTCGATCGGACGCGGAAGGCGGTGCGGATCCATGCAGTCTCAGCGCCGATCGCACAGGCGCTTGTGGTAAAGGGCAACTTTGAGGACAAGGGCGAGATTGCTGCGGTCGCGACAACGACGGCGTCGCTGTGGTCGCAAGCGGGAGGGTTGGTCTCAGGTGCGTCCAACAGCAGCCAGGTGTACCGTATGACTGGACACTGGAAGGCGTCGAAAGCGAAGCAAGCTCAGCTCTTTGACGTGGAGCTGCGTCCGGACGCGGCGTCGGGGCTGTACGTCATGAGCGGCACGATCGGCGACGGCAAAGGACGGTCGACTGCGCTCCAAGGCCGTCAGACAACGCGGTCCGTGAAGGTCAAGTGGCCCATCTCTGAGCTGCTCGTGCTGCGTGGCGACGAGAAGGTACCCGACGGAGTGAAGATCGTGAGCGAGACCGTGTCGGGCCGGACAGGCAACCTGCTCGCCCAGACGACGTCGCCGCACTCGCTCTACCTTGCAGTGAAGCGCGAGGCGGCGCCTGCGAGCGGCCAGTTTGTCAGCGACGTGTGCGTGATCTATGGCGAGATCGACGCTGTGCCGGACGCGTACACGTGCATTGGGAAGACGCCAGGTGGGTTCTCTGCGAACCTGAACGACGGCACTGCAGGCGTCCCCGTGTTCGTGTGCTACCGCCGTGCGACCGGCGCTACCCACGAGAAGGTGCTGATGGACGTCGCTCCGATGTGGACGTCTGGTCCGCAAGTGGACGCGGTGCCGGCAGAGTTCACCAAGATCCAGCACACGCCGCTCGGGATGGACGCAAACGTGAACCAAGGCACGACTGGCGTCGCGATCCACTTGTGCTTTGCAAAGACGGACCCTGCGCACGTCGTGGTGCCTGTCGAGACACCAGTGAACGGCGAGTACGAAGTCACGTCGGCAGTGCCGACAGGGTTCAGCCGGTTCCTGTCGCTGTCGGCAGCAGAAAGTGTGACGGACGCGCGGGTCGTCGAAGGCAAGTTCGGGACGATCCTGCACGGTCACCTCCCTGGAGCGTTCCGCGCCACTGCGTTCACGTCGACGCAGTCGCCGCAGAGCCGCCGGCTGCTCGGCGTCTGGAGCCTCGAGACACAGACTCACCCGACGACGTTGTCGGACTTTATGCCTGCGAGCTACCCGTGTGAGTGGCGACTCAACGACGCTGGCGATGAGCTCGACGGCTGGTGGAGCGGCTGCGACGAACCGGCAGCAGGGGTCACAGTGTTTAGCGGTGCGGCAGCAGCCAACACGAGTGCGAGCACCGGAGGTAGCAGCAGCAGTAGCAGCGGTGTGGTCGGTGGTGGCAGCTGGAAGCTCTTGAAGGACGCGTCGGTGCGCATCGGATTCAAGAAGGACTATGGCACCGAATGGAAAGACGGCCAGCTGATCGCGTCCGAGCGCGTGTGGCGCCACGACCTCGCGTCGATGCTCGCGCGTTTCGACGCGACCCGCACGCTCGGCGGCGACAATGCCCTCGAGTGTTCGCAGTGCGCGCGCAAGACTGAGTCGCGTACGCACACTGTGGTCGTTGCACCGCCCGCGCACCTCATCCTCACGGTCAAGCGCATGTACTACGACTGGACGCAGCAGAAGACGCGCAAGTCGCTCCATGACGTTGCGTTCCCAGCGCTGCTGGCGCTGCCGCCGCTGTCGCCTGAAGACGAAGCGGTCGTGTTTGGCGACGAACACGGCGACGCGGGGAGCGACGACCGGCAGCGACGCCGTCACTACGGACTCTACGGCGTGCTGATCCACAGCGGTATGACGGCGAACTCGGGCCACTACTACAGCTTTTGCCGCGAAAGCGACGACACGGCCCAGGAGCTGCACCTTGAGGATTCGCCGTCGGCGCCGTGGATCAAGTTTAACGACACGAAGGTCGAGCGCTCGCACTGGGCCGAGATCAACCGCCTTGTGGCGAACTCAGTCTCGGACGCGGTGTACCTGCTGCTGTACAAGAAGCTGAGCTACCCGGTGCCAGAGGTGGCGACGGCGGCAGCTGTCGTTGAGCCAGGCGACCTCTTGGACGCTCCAAGCGTTAGCGGCGACGACGAGGAAGCCATGCTGCTGGCGAAAGCCATGGCGCTGTCGATGTCAGCGGCCGGTCGGAAGCGTGCGTCTGTCGACAGCAGTGCCAACGAAGCGGAGGAAACGAAGCGTGACGGAGATGAAGAGGAGACAAGCGACGGCGCGAAGAGCGAGGAACCCCACCGTCAGATCCTCCCGACGATTTTGAAAGCGGTACGCATGTGTCATTGTGTGTTGTGGTGAGAGAGTGAGAGTGCGGAATACTCACAGGTTGGGTGTGTTTGGCTGTGTGTGTGCAGGTGGAGAAGGAGAACACGACGTTCCTGCTCGAGACGCTGAGTGCGACGTCCAGTTCCCTGCACGCAGCCGACCTCCACTCGCTGCTGGTGCTGCGCCGTGGCGTGCCGCTGCAAGTGCGCACCATCCTGGAGCAGTGAGAGCGACGCGGGAGACACAGAGAGAGACGAGCGAGAGGTGACTGAAGGCGTCGGTAGACAAGGTGGACGCTGCCCCCACTCAATACACATCCTTTGATAGGCAGATACGACACCACTCCCACAAGAGACGGGCGACAAGAGACTCACGCACTAAACAAGGTTGAAAAGAGGTTCGTAATTGTTACGAGCAGCTCAAGAGGGGCGGGCTCACGAACAACAGCCACTCCCAACGAGTGATGACTGATTGACTGACTGACTCACCACCACAGTCCAGAAGAAGAGCGATATGCAGATAGGAAGCGAAAGAAGAAGACCAGAGCTGGCGGGTGGTCGCATGTGGGAGGATGACGCCATCACGCCGTGACAGCGCAGAGCCGCGCGCGCTTGAACACGCCGACTTGCTCGCCCGCCTGCTCCCACTCCGCGAGCGTGTTGCGGTACGTCTGGATGAGGAACTTGAGCGCCGTGGGACCACCAATGACCGCCTCAAACTTGTCGCGGCTGCGCAAGTCCACGAGACTGAGCGACGGGAGCCCCGACGAGATGGCGAACACAGCAGCCGACGTCAGCTTCGCGCAGCCCCAGAGCCGGAGCTCCTTGAGCCCGCGCAGCGACGCGACGACCCGCAGGATCGCAGCGTCCGTGACCCGCGAACACTGCGACAAGTTCAGCGTCTCGAGCAACGGCAGCTGCTCGCAGATCGTCGCGACCGCGGCGTCCGTGAGCTTGTAGCAGTAGCGGAGGTTCAGGTCCTTGAGCTTCGGCAGTGACGCTGCGACTGTAGCAATGAGTCTGTGAACGACCGGCACAGAATCAATCTGAGTCAGTACCCGGTCCGCAAATTAATGCTTTCTTTTTGGGAAGTAGGTTCCAGCAAGTAGACAACGTACTTGTCGTCGACTTTGTGGCAGTAGCGCAGGTTCAAGCGACGCAGCTGGCGGCAGCTCACTGCGACGTGCGCGATCGCAGCGTTCTCCACGTTGTGGCAGCCCCAGAGACTCAGATCCTGGAGCTCGGTACACACTGTGAGGTGTCGCACGTCCGTGCCAGTTACAGTGTGGCAGCCCAGCAAGTCCACGACCCGCAGCGTCGCGTGGTTGCGACGGAGCAGCTGCGCCAGTGCTTTGCTGTCCACTGCCATGTCTCGGAACCGCAACTCCCGCAGATTCGTGCACGTCTCTGCAAGAGCCATCAGCTGAGAGCCAGCCACCACACAAGAGCACACACACATGAGTCCTCGATCCCAGGCACAGAGCCGACCACCGTCACCAGCTACGCACTCCGTCAGCGCCAAGCGCGTCGCAGCGGTTCAGGTCCAGTACGTGCAGCCCCGCGAGCGCACGGGCAGTGAACGGCGAGTCCTGCATCAGCTCAGCGGTCACTGCGCTGCAGCTCGCGAGCCGGAGTTCTCGGAGCGCTTTCACGCCGGAACGTTCCAGCAAACACTTCCAGAACGACTGGGGGCGTTCATTGTCTTTTCGCTTGCACAGATGGGGGTTCTTGCCAGCGCACTCGGCGCAGACGCCGCAGAACGACGCGAACGTCGTCGCAATCGGCTCGGCCAGCAGCGTCCGGCTCGTACTTAGCAGCGCGAAGCGGTCCGTCATGCTGAGGCAGCTCAGGACGGACTGCAGGTTCTCGGGCGACAGGGTTGTCAGCAGCGCGTCGCCGCTGGCGGACGGCATCGCAGCCGGCGCGGAGCCGCTGCGGCCGCTCGTCGTCTCGTTCGGTATCGTGAAAGTGGGTGGTTGGACGCGGGACGAATCAGTACGTTTGCCAGAAGGCCGTGCGGGTCTCGTGGCTGCGCTGGTTGATCCACTGGTGCTGCGGGCAGTCCTTCAGCATTCCTCGGGCGACAGGCGAGGGATGCGAAGGCGGAGCGGGGGACGCAGGGACGCGGCAGCCGGAACGCTCGGTTGGGAGGTCGAGAAGGCGAAGAGGACGGCGGCGCGGCTTTAGCTTCAGCTGAGGCTTTGGCTGCGTATTTGAGTGTGGGGACTCGTTGGCAGTGAATTAGGTGTGCGAGAGAGTGTGAGAAGCGGGTCGAGGAGCGGAGAGGGAAATGGAGTGCGATTGAGTCGATAGAAACAGTTGGGGCGATTCGCGGGAAGTTGGAATGTAGAAGCACGACATCTCCCTTGTCCGAGAAATCACATTTAGCAAGTCGATACATTTAATGTGAGTTGTGTACGCATATTGGAATTCATTTGTTGCTTGTAGGATTGCGACATGGCTCGAAAACTCGAAAAGTCCCGCCGAGGCTACAACTGTAATTTTCAGTCAGCTGCACTATCAACTGGCGCAATCAGGACGACACCAATTTGGATGGCCAGTTGGCAGACATGCTCGTCGCGTCTCGATTGAGAGGCTGCGTACGCCAACCTGGCGCCTCGATGTTAACTGGCTCACCAAGCATCGCGCTCTTCCTTCGCGCACGAGGCTGGACACGACACGGTCTATGGCCACGGTGTGAACAGAGGTCCGAGTGCGTTCATTTCGTTCATTGAAAAAGCAACCTTACAATCCTCATTTTCGTCACTATCTATATTTGCTCACTGTGTGCGTGTTTGTGCGACTAGCGTTCTTCACGAGAGCTTTCTCACATCCAGCATGGTCCTCACATGCATCGATTCATAACCAGCCTGGATGGCGCCAAACTGTTTATGACAAGCTCTTGAGCTCTTGAGCGCTTGAGCTTATCATAAACGCGCTTGTGCTTGCCTCAACAGCACCAGCCTGTGGAATATTTATTCAAAGTTGCCTCAAACATGTCAGCATTTATCAAGACTTGCCTCAAGCAGTCAAACAGTAGCACTTCACTTTGAAAATGCGCACCGCGCACTTGCGCACTTTTAAAGTGAAGTAGTCAGAGCATGTCCACCGGTTCACCCTAAACGCTAAAATAAAGCCATTTAGCGTGAAATTTATGATACAGAGGTAATTTATTCTTCCACCGGCCAACGGTAACGCTACAATTTACCGCCAAACGGGAAAAATTTACGAGCCG
>JAASGD010001034.1:0-13835 GCA_023334115.1 Globisporangium megalacanthum | reverse complement strand
GCAGCTCCAGCATTGCATTCGCTACACCAGACGGCCTGACACCCGAGAGACGTTGAAAGAAGTCGGTGACGATGCAAAGCGCGCGGGGAAAGCGCGTGTTGCGGTGCTCGTGTGCGGCCCCGCGGCGATGGTAAAGCAAGTAGTCTCTGACGCGATCTCGCTCTCAAGTGAGATGAACGTAAGCTTTGACGTGCACTCAGAGAAGTTTGACTTATAGGAGAACCATGGGAGCATGACCGTCCGTCAGTTTAAAGCCAAGTGGACTGCAATGGAACTGACGACACCACCACTTGTCCATGAGTTCGACGACTACAAAGCTCTGAACGCACACCAGTACTTGTAACCTTACCTGCCGCGGCGTGACTCCAGATTCGCGACGCGCTTGGTCACCTCTGCAAGTTCTTCGCGCAGATCCTCCATCTGCGAGCGCAGTTTGTCCATCTCCTTCACCTCGAGCGCCTGCATCGGGAACGTGTACGTTGTCTTCCACGAAAAGCCCGAGATTTCGAAGTTGAAGGTGACCAAGAGGACCAAATTGTTGGACTTCTCACTTGATTCGCACAGGGACTCGTCGAAGTTGGTCGCGTTCTTTGTCGCTTCTGCCGACGCCTTCAGACACGACTGAGCGCACTCACCCCTGAAACCAGCAGCAATTGTTAGCTATGCTCTGGTGCAGCCCCCTCATCGGCTGCGTATGAACAGCTAGCGTACCGCGACGTAGTGCAGAACCGTTTCGAGTGGGATCATGACGCCATCCGAAGAAAAGTCCAAGATCTTGACCACCTCGCACTGCCTACTCATGCCACGACAGAGTCCGCACTGCAATCAACACACACCATCGATGGCACCAGCGAACCCTCACCCTCAGTCTGTCCATACGCACCACTGCTTCTTCGAGCTCTTGTTCTCGAGCCAGATCTTCCCGGGAGTGCTGTGCTCCACTCGGAAGCGGAACGTTTCGTCCGGCATAGTCTTGAACTTTGTTAGTCCTTCGGTGACGCTGTTCATGGCGAACCGGACCAGTGTGAGGCTGACAAGTGTGTGTTGCGACACTCGGTGGCTTTGAAAATGAGAACTGCTCACACAAAGTCCAAAGTGAACTTGGGACGAGTGACGTACTGGGACGAGTGACGTAGTAGTTGAGCCAACGGTGGGAAGCAGGCGTGTTGCGTACTTGAGGATGTCACCGTTAGCGCCTGCTCCAGCAGCAGACGCTAATGGCGCCAACCACAAGACACAACTCGACATGAAGCGGTACAAAGCAGAGGCTGGCGCCCAAACGCGCTCGAAGAGCGAGCAGCACGCACCGGCACGGGCGTTCGAGAGCGTTGCCGAGGGCGACGTCAAGTTCGCTTCTTTGCCGGATGATCCGTTCGACTACCGAGTCCAGTGGACCGGTAGTCGCTGCGGATCCATCTCGTTAGTCAACAAGAAGACCAAGTCGATGTGGTACGTTCACTGCTCGCTGGACTTGCGCATCGCGACGCTACAGTACTGACCAACGTTGTTCGCGAGCACACAGGGAGTGCAACGTGGAGGACGTTGACGACTTCGCGCCGCCAGGCGTTGGGATCCCGCTCGACACTGTGCTCAGCGGTGTCGCGGTGCGTTTAGAAAGGCGTCATGTATGGTAGAGGGCGAGCTGACGACGGTGCTCACTTGCGCGCTCGTAGGCGACACTGGCAGCGCCTGCCTCTGCAGAAGCCAGCGACACGAGCGACACGGACCTCATTCGTACGAAGAAAGACGGTTTCACGCTGAAGGTGACGCTCACGATGCCGGCAGGCAGCGCCAGAGCCGCGTGGACGCCAACGTACAGGTTTCCGATGGCGCAAGTGGAGCGAGATCAGACTGAGATCTTACGCGGTGAGATGTGTGAGTTTCGGAAGGAGGTGAGGGAAGAGCTGAGCCATCTGAAGGGGGGCAGTCCAGGCGCTGCAGATCGAGCTGCGCCGGATGAAGGAGTCGAGTCGAGTCAGTGGCGGCGCACGTCAAGCCTAGTAGCGTTTTGCCAGCATGGCAGTGAGTCAAGAGTGTCGATGTGCATCGAGTAAGAGAAAACACGTGTTCATTGTTCGTTTGATCAGCGGTTCTGTGGAGCTGCTACTGGTGCATGATGTCTGAGCTTAAACTCGTGAGGCTTTGCTGTCTGTCGGTCACGAGCGCACTCAGCATGTCTCGCTTATCTCTCGTCGTCACGTTCGTCGCAGTCGTCCCCGCCACTGTCGTCGTCGCCATCACTGTCGAAGGTTCGGCAACCAGAGTGCATGGTGGTGGCGGTGGGCAGTGAAGTAGCGTAGCTCCGAACGAGCTTGAGCGGAAACGTGTACGTGGCGCCCCACCTCACGCCGTGGACCACGACTTGGACTGGCGCGATCAGGTACTTGTCGCCAAAGACGTTGCGTAGCGCAAGCTTCTGTTCGCCCCGACAGCGCGACGAGAACCTCCGCGACGCTTCCAACGAGTTCTGCGACAGAGTGAGAGGACAAGCGACACACTGGGGTCACGTACGATCCGACCCACCAACCCCGCGACATGCCAGACGAGCGCACCATCAGGGAACGCAGCACCGTCTCGACTGGTATCGTGAAGCCGTAGCGAGTGAACCTGGTGTAGTCACTCACCACACACTCCCTACCACACCATCCATCCATCACAAGTTCAGGGACGCCACTCTCCCGCGAGCGAAACCCACGCACCGCCGTGCTTCCAACAAGACGTACCACTGCTCGTGCGTCGTGTGGTCCTGCAGCCAGATGAGCCCAAAGAACTCGTCAGTCGGTAACTCGACGCGGTAGCTGTACACGAGTCCGTGGAGCACTGCGACCCCGTACGTGCCCGCAGTCACCCATCTCATCGTGTGGGTCTTGTGAGTCGAAAGGATCTGAAGCACGACCAATAGCTTGTCGACTTCGTGGACTTCGTGGACTTCGTGATTGACACGCAAGTACTGTATGTGGGGGAGACGAGCCCACTAACCGCCGCATCTCAGTCCAACTGTGTTTCCGAACCCTGTTCTCTCGAAGTGGTGGCCGGGACAAGTCGACACGAACACACACTCACATACATTACCGGTATTTGACTATGAATTCGTCTTGGACGTGGGTTGCACGAACGACAGCAGTGACTATCACCCAAAGACGTCCTGGAGCTTGCCGAGTGCTGCAAGCACGAGCCAGAGCACGCCGACGATCACAGACAGCATGGACGAGAAGATGGATATCCGAAACGCCATCATCTCGGAGCGCTCGCCAAGTCGGCCTGTGGCCTCGCCGTACACAGCAGCAAAGACGCCCATCGTTGCGATCGACGTGGCGCAGAACGAGCCGAGGTAGATGACAGACTTGACCGTGTCGTGAAGCCCGACAGCCGGCAGCACACCAAGGATGCCGCCGGGTCCAGCGATGCCGTGCACGATGCCCACGATCAGCGCTGTGCACTGTTGGACGCAAGCCACACGCCACCAGTCCGTCAGTCAGTCAACGAACCACGAGTGGAAGAGAGACCCCACCGCACTGTCGGACGCGACAGTCGACGCACCTTTTGGGTCTGTGCGTTTTTAAAGTCGAAGCGCGGGCACCGAGCGCCGCAGAGTCGGGGTGTCGAGTAGTCCTTCCCATCGTCATCCTCGTCGTCGTTGGTGTGCTTTGCGTCGCTGTCGTCGTCCACCGCGAGACTGTCGACGCTCCGGCTCGTCAAGAGCTGCTGCTGTGCGACGACGCTCTCGGACGGGCTGTCGTCGAACACGAGCACGTCCAAGCGTTCCGTCTTCTCGCTGCTGTTCTCGCTGTCGACTGTCGCGGTCTCTGCTTCCGTGTCGTCATCGTCGTCGTCGTTCGTGTCGACTTTGCTCCGACCACCTCGGCTGGGCCCATTGTCGTCGTCACCGCTTCGCACGGGCGGTTTCCGGTCCTTTGTAATGTCGTGCAGTCGGTGGCGACGTATGGTGGGCGAAAGCATCGGCGTCTTACTCGCCTGTCCAGGCGAGAGCTCCGTCGTCGCGTCCCCAGCTTCGAGGTCGCGGTCGTCGTCGTCAGTGTCGCGTCGCTTGGCCTCATCATACTGCTGCTGCTGTTCGTCGTCCTCGTCCTCCTGCTCTGTGAGGCGCTTCTTGCGCTCCTCGCGCTCTTCGCGACGACGGCGGCGGCTCTCGCGGCTCTTCTTGAGCCCTTCGTGCACGCCGTAGAGCCCAAGAGCGACCATGAAGAGCCCGACGAGCACGTCTGTGACGAGGTTGAGCGCGGAGAAGTCGAGCTGGCCGTCTAGTGAAATGAACACTGCGGCCATGATCACGAGCCCGATGCTGTGGCCGCAGCCCCAGCGCACGCCGAGCGCGAACGAGCGCCAGGACGAGCCGGCAGCGAGCGTCGCGAGTGCGCTCAAGTGGTCCGGGCCCGTGAGCACGTGTACGAGCCCAAAGAGGAGTCCGGTGAGCGCCAGTTTGAGCGGCGAGGCCTGCGCGAGCGCGGACGCGTCGCCCGGCGCCATGTGCATCGCGGCCGCCGCCGTCATGAAGGAAAGGCCGTGGAGTTGATCAGCACGCGAGCACGTGGATTGCAGAATGAGATACCGGTAAGTACTGACTCGACCAGACGACACTCGGTGTGACCGATAGTGACATAAATAGAATGAACGGAGCTGATGGGTTTATTTGGAGTGTCGACGACACCAAAAAGATCGGGCAGCAATGCGGACACAAGGTCACGTTCTGGATGAAAACAAGCGCTTGAGGGGGACAGACACACACACCTGCGAGGCACTGTCGCTACGTAGCTGTACGCCTTAGAAGCACTGCTCTCAGAGGGGACTTTGAGTCACGATAGTGATTGCGGTCTCCTTGATACCTCTTCGATACTTTCAGGATACCTCTCGACAGTATCGACATTTCAATATTGATATTATCGAGGGGTGACAGGTCTCCGATCTTGCCAACGACACTTTTCAGGCTCTGACCTATCCACCACAGCAAGTCCGTGGACTCGTTGATACCTGCTGGTTGAGCAGTGTGCGCATCTGCAGATACTGCTATCGAGTGGATGCTCACGATGAGATCTTGTGTTGTAGTACCGATGATCGGTCACGTTACGCTTTCCAAGAGGGACTGCCCTAGTTTTCGAGAGCTCACACCGACAACTCCGCTCGATACAATAGACGGAGTACACACACACGTACGCAGTCCTAGGACCACAAGAACCTTGGCCGCCACTGCCACATCTGGCGCACGAACACTCGCCCTTTCGACTCGCTCTTGCGCAGGAACTCGACGACCTCGTGCTGGCCGAAAAGCGCAGCGTGGTTGACTACTGCTTGCGTGTATCCCTCGCTCCGGTGCTTGTGTAGGAACTTGACAACGTCGAGGTGTCCATTCGTCACTGCGCTGTCCATCGCCCACATCGTGCAGCCTTCGCGCCGGTGCTTGTGCAGGAAAGTGACGATCTCAACATGCCCTTTCCCGGCCGCCCGGTCCATCGCGAATGGCGTACAACCCTCGGTGCGGTACTTGTGTAGGAAGTGGACGACGTGCAGGCGTCCGTTCATCGCAGCGTTGTTCATAGCTGCAGTCGTGCAGCCCTCGGTGCGGTGGTCGTGAAGGAACGCGACGATCTCGAGGTATCCTTGCGCTGCTGCAGAGTCCATTGCTGCTGTTGTACAGCCTTCAGAACGGTACATGTGGAGGAACTTGACGACACTCACGTGGCCGCCAGCCGCCGCTTTATCCATCGCGGTTGTCGTACAGCCTTCCGTGCGGTGCCTGTGTAGGAACTGGACAACTGCGAGGTGGCCCATGCCTGCTGCACTGTCCATGGCCGCAGTCGTGCAGCCTTCGGTCCGGTGGGCGTGCAGGAACTGAACGACGCTCAAGTGCCCGAACTCGGCAGCGCGGTTCATCGCTTCTGGCGTGCAGCCTCCTGGGAGGTGTGCGTGGAGGTACTTGACAATGTCCAGACGTCCTCGCTCGGCTGCGCTGTTGATCGCGTACTTGGAGCTCACGCCGATGCCACGCTCGACCAAGTAGGCGACGAGATCGAGATGAGGCGAGCGCATCGCAGCGGCGTACAGTATCCCCTCACCGTTCGCCTGCGTCAGTACCGAGCGACGCACAATGATCTTCACAATCTCGAGGTTCGTGGCGCTGACTACTGCCTGTCGAATCGACCGTAGGCTACAGCGCACGGTAGTGTGCTCGTACAAGTACACGAGTATGTCGACGCGCTTCTTGTCAGCTGCGATGTCGGCTGCGTGTTCGGACAGTTCAAGACCGTGGTCGACGAGCCACCGGACTGCGTCAATTTCGCCAGTGCGTATGAGTTCTTCGCTTGTCTGCGTCGGCAGCACGCGCATGGCGGGTGGAAGGTGGTGGAAGACCCAGTCGAGTACGCAGTGGTTGCGTTGAGCGTACTGGAAAGCGAGTTCCATCAATGTCGGCTCCCATACCCACTCCGGGTCGCGTGCTGCTATCTCAGCGATGCACTCGAGCATCTTGGTGCGCTGGAGTAGAATCGCAATCCGGTCAATGCCTGCGGTACTAAGCAGTGGGTCATGGCGGTAGGATGGCTGTGTCTTGGGCTTGTACAGAAGTCTCAGCGTCTCAGCATTGTCTGCGACGACCGCGAGTTGAGGCAGCGTCGTCGCGACACCCTTCTCAGCCGGTCGACCACAGTGGAACTGCTTGAACGGGCCACTCGCGAGCAGCGCCCCTGCGTGTGGGTACCCGCGCACGAAGCTCGTGATGTGCGTGAGCAGCGCTCTGTCGGCGACCACAGCAGCGGCGCTCGAGTCGGAGCCAGCGTCCATGCTGTCGCTCTGCTGGAAAGTCGAAGAAGCCGAATGGGTGGAGGATTCTTGTACCCGACTGGAAGCAATTCAACAGGAACTTCGAAGTTCCACGTTTGACTTGGTCACGGTACTCATACTAGTACGACGTTACTTGATCATCCAAGAGCTTGGATGGATACCAGCTTGTAGTACACACAACCCAATATAGTGCTCACTGCACGAAGGACGATACAAGAAGTATGAAGTAATACTGGTATCGGAGACTGTGGGCCATCATCACGGACGGTGCTGAGCCACGATCCTGAGGATCGTGGCAGCTCTGCTCTTCGCAAACTCGCCATCGCGGAGCAGGAGATCCAACTGAGGTGGCAATCAATCTCCGACAGCTCCGGCTTCGAGCTGCTCGAGTCGGAGCTTTGCTCTTGCCGCCTCCCCGGCTCTGGTGTTCACTCCCGACTCGCCCCTACAGTCGCCACGCCACGCCTCTCTCCTTTGCTTGTTCGTTCGTTCGTTCACTCACCTGTGAGTTACACAAAACGAGCCGGGCACTGCTTCCGTCTGTATGATGGGGACGAGAGAGAGAGATCTCGTAGTGAACGAAAGGAAAGCTTGTGTCTCTGTCGTTACGCAGCCTGAGCTCCAAGAAGTGTTCTTCTGAGTGGTGTGTGAAGCGCTACAGTAGTCGAAATCGGCGAAGTTCGCTCAAGAGCTCTCGAGGTCCGCGACAGTGAGCATAAGCATCCAACCCGACAAGCAAACAGCAGACGTCGTTCATGGTTTTGATTTTTATCGAGTGCGCAATCGTGTCATGCTGTTTTGCCAGGCCCGACTTTTTTCTCGGGTTCCCTGCGCAGTGTGATGTCATTCACTTCGGCTAACCGATCTACGCAGTATTAGTGTGGTGCAGCTCGTTGTCTACATTTACTTGCACACTTGCCAAGCGTGCCACACCCCGAGCCGGATATTTCCTGTCAAACATGGAACTTCAGAAAAAGGAGCTCCTGGCTCTTGCCATCGTTCATCGTCAGGCATTGGCAAAAAACGTCATACGTTCCGCCCTCACTCCGCAAGAAGAAGCAGGCAGCGAGTGTGAGTGAGTGGCCTGCACAGCAAGAGGCTGCCAAGGTCGCAGCCACCGCAAGCTCAGAGCACCAACCCACCCACATTTCCAACTCTCCCATACATATCGGCGCGTACTTACAGCGTCAAACGTCCACGAGTCAGCTGGACAAAGAGAGAATACCGACAGAAGGAGCGACTGCCACTGGCGTGGTGATCAAGCGTGCGTGTTTCACGTTTGCGTGCGTGTCCCAGCAAAGAAAGCAGCCCAGCAGCCAACCCGACCCATGTCGCTCTCGAGCAACAGTGTCGATATTGCCGTCGCCAAAGGCCGCGACGTGGCCATGGACGCGACGTGGATGTACATTTACTGCGCGAGCCTCGTGCTCTCGTGCGCCGCGACGCTCCTCGCGTCGTACCACATGCGTCGCCTCGGTGGCGACATGCTCCGCTCGACTGTGCGCTTCGTCATTGGCTGCTTCCTCCTCTGCAGTGCGCTCCACGCGCTCGCGGGCGCGCTCTTTTACACGCTCTTGATCGTCGAAACGCGCGCGGCGGCGGCCCGAGAAGAGGCCGAGCAGAACGCCCAAGACGCTGCGGCTATCACCAACTCGACGCTCGCGAGTCGGCTGCTTACAGCCATGGCCGACAGCAGCGCGGACACGAACGACAGCGACGACGACACGGCGATCGATTCGCTGCTGACCCCCGACGAGAATAACGATGGCGGCGAAGCGGCGTTCATTACGAAGCTCACGCACGCCGCGCGGCCGCTCTCGCACGGACTCACGACGTTTCTCATGATGGAGAACATGTTCTTCCTCTTTAGCGCGTACTGGATCGTGCTCGTGACGCGCGAGCTCTTTACGCTCGCGATGGCGACGCTCGACCGCGGCATGGCGAGCGAACGGGCCGCGATCAAGCGCTACGTGATCGGCGCAGGCGTCATCTTGATCGTCTTCTTGCTCGCCGGCTTGCCGATTGTGATTACGCAGAAAGGGTACAACAAAACGTACCGGTTCATGGGCATCTCGGAGCTCGCAGCGATCGTCGTGTCGATGCTCGTGGCCGCTGTCTCGCTCGTCGTGCTGCGCTCGTCAGGCCGCAAGCACGAGCACATCCACGGCATGCTCACGCGCTCGCCGCTCTACCAGCGCTTGAAGCGCATGCTCGTCGTGTGCATTGTGTTTACGCTCCCGTACTGCGTGCTCCAGATTGCGCTGCTCGCTATGAGCGCCGACCAAGTCGACTTGGTGCCTGACTACGTCGTCGGCGTCGCGACGATGCTCTACTACCTCTTTGGCGCCGCGCAGGCTCTTGTGATGGGCGGGAGCCAGCAGTGCTGTCTCCGTCTCCTCTCGCCGATCCTCCCCACGCACATCCGGAACTCGCCCGAGTGGGCGAATCTCCGCGCGTCGCGCCGCCACGATTCGTACTTTGCCGGGGTCAACGAAGCCACGACGCCGCCGACGCAGCCCGTGTTTGTCATTACGGACATTGAAGCGTCGAGTGCGTTGTGGGCGACCGCGCCACCGCACGTGATTGACGCAGCGCAAGAGCTCCACGACGACCTCATGCGCTCGTGTTTGCCCAAGTTCCACGGCTACGAAATCACGACGGTTGGCGACTCGTTCCAGCTCGCGTTCCACTCGATCGAAGACGCGGTGAACTACGCACTCGAAGCGCAGCTCCAGTTGCTCCACGCCAAGTGGCCGCACGAACTCGACGGTATCGTGCCGGCGACCAAGACCGAGTGGGCGATCGGCCTTAAGCCCCAAGCGGTCTTTCGCGGTCTCCGTGTCCGCATGGGCATCCACGACACGAACATGGACGAAGAAGGGCAGCAAGTGTCGCAAGTGCACCCTGTCACGGGCAAGACAGTGTACATTGGCGCGTCCGAGTTCCTCGCCCGGGAAGTCGGCGACGTCGGCTTTGGCGGCCAGATTGTCGTCTCGAAGCGGGTGGCGGCGTGGCTACGTGCTGGCGGCGAAGAGGTCGTCGCGACACCGTGTCGACTCGACTACTTTGGCGTGCACGTTGTGGAGCAGCTTGACATGGAGTTGGAGCTGTACGAACTCACGCCCAAGGCGGTGGACGCCCGCCGAAAGGCGTTCCGCAAGCGCCGTGGCGTTGAATTCGAAGAGAGCCGGGCGACCGACGCGGACGTCGACGGGGCGACACGGGAGTCGACGACGGACGAGTCGGGTGGGAGCAGTGGGGACTACAAGAGCCAGGAGACGCCGACAGCAGGGATCCGGTCGGGACTCGCAACGATTTTGTGGCGAAGAGGGTGACGAGACGACATCCGTTCGTGCAGGTTGATAGAGAGAGAGAGAGCGGGAGAGCGCGAGAACGACAGTCGTCCTCACACGCCTGCTGCTACAGGCACCATAGAGAAAAACTAACGTATTTATTCGGTTCCTGTACCGATATTCTTCCTGATCTCAGATTTAATGAAGTTCGCCTAATTTAATCATTTATTAAACTAGCGATGCGCATTGCTCACTTGCGGCAGCGACTCACATGGCGTGCGAGCTGGCGGAAGGCCGCGCTGAGGAGCTGCTTTGTGTAGAGCGCGTCGAGGCGGTCGAGCGCCGCCGCGTCGAGCCGCTTGTGCTCTGCGACGAGCAGCCGCAAGCCCGCGACGAGCAAGTCGCGCGTCTTCTGCGACTCGCCCTGGAACACGAGCGCCGCTTTGCCATTGTCGAGGCTGAATGCGCGGTCTGCGTCCAGCGCGTCACTCGCTTCCAACGCGACGGACGCAGAGACGCGACGCACATTGAGGAGCAAGAGCTTGACCGATTTCTTTGGCTGGCTACTGCTGCTGCTGGCGCTCTCAAAGAGCACGAAGCGAGCCGCCTCGTGCTCGAGCCGCAGCGTCCGGTGCTTCACTCCACCTGGCGCGGCGTGATACTGGAGCCGAAAGCCTTTCACCAGCAGCTTTTTAAAGTGCTGCACGAGCTCCTGGCTCTTCTTGTGACGAGACGCTGTCGCTGTTGTCGCTTTCTCGTCCGCTCGACTCGCACTCGTGGTCGCTTTCCGCTCCGCGTCGCTCGTCGCCGCTGTCTTGAGCCGCTTGCTCTCATTGGCTGAGCGCGTGGGTGGCTTCCTGACGCTCGCGACGTTCAGCTTGCTCTCTTTTGCTTCCTCCTCATCACTAGCAGCAGCCACAGTAACGTCGTCCTTTACGAGAGCCCCCTCTGGCTCGGTCGCGCTCGCTGTGAAGAGCGACAAGAACGACGGGACACGGAGTTCCGTCTCGCCAGTCGATGGCCCCGCTGTCGTTACGGTGACTGCTGGGCTGGTGCCAAACGCTTGCTGGACGAGCTGCGCAGCGACCAGCTGGTGGCTTTGGGCGACGACGCCGCAGCTGCGCTGGAGCGCGAGCAGCGCCGTGTCTTTGCACACTTGGAGCAGCGTGGCGCTCGCTTTCCGCTTGAAGCTGCGGAGCGTCGCGTCGATCGCGTGTTCGTGCTGCACGAACGTCGGCGCGAGCCACTTGGCGTGCAGCACCCGCGCGCCGTTCGACGTGGGGAGCACGAGCCACGCGAGGAGCGCGACCTTGGCTTCGTAGTAGAACGGGACCCACGCGACGATCGTGTCGCCAATCAGTTCCACGACGCAGAAGAGCGCGCTTACGGTCCTGCAGATACACCACACGGTCTCAGTGTGAGGGGTATACGAACACATATACTATTTATACGTAACGCATCATGATGACGTACCAGAACGTGATCCACTGCAGGAGCTCCGCCTTGTCGCGGGACCGGAGTGCCTGTGTCGAGGCGTAGACTGGATAGACGCACCCGATGGCCACGCTCAGGTGGCTCGCAGCCCAGCGACCGAGGAGCACCATGACAGTGCGAGAAGGAAGGAGCGACGGACAAGGAGGAGAAGCGCGAATGACAGGCGCTCGTGGAGTCTGTTGCTTGCTGGTTTCTATACGCTCGGAATAGATCCAGTTACGCTGGTGCGATCTATTTTTAGAGCCGATGGATCCGACTCCTGGAGGTCTTGAAAGAGAAGCGACTGGAGGCGTGAGGCCAGCAGTGAAGAAAAGCAGAGATGGATGGAGGGGAATTGTACACGAGTGCGGGTGTCGTGTTGGCTCGCTCTTCGTCTTTCGACTCGTTTTTCTCAGCGTCCGTCGCCATCCCAGCTGCACACGCGCGTCGTCGTCTACTCCTTCTTGTCTTCGTCCTCCGCAGCGACGTCGGGCTTTGCAGGCGTCTCCACCTTCTTATCCTCCTCTGCAGGCGTCTCCGCCGTCTTCTCCGCTGTAATCCACATCACACGCACACGGATGAGTGCCTCATTTTCCCGTCCAATAACCTATAGTACTTCTCCCGCTCACCTTCCTCGCCCTTGGACTTCCAGTAGTCGTCCATGTCACCGTCGAGCTTCTTGGACGCGTGCTCCTGCGACTTGCCCCAGTACGAGTCCATCTCGCGGTCGAGATCCTCCGCAGTCCGGGGCTTGGGCTTCTCACCGCGGCCGCCACCGCGACCACCGCCTTTGCCACCACGGGTTCTGCGACCGCCGCCTTCGTTCTCACCGCCACTGCGGCCGCCGCCGCGACGGTTCTGGCGAGCGCCTTCGTATGGCGTCGCGCGCTTTCCGCGGCTGCTGTTGTTGTTATTCGAGGCGGCGTTCGCCTTCGAGCCGCCGCGTCCGCGTGCCATGTCGAAGGAGGGTGGTGGTGGTTGCCGCTTTGTCCGCGGGAAGGCTTTTTCAAACTGAAGCATACAATCTTTTATATAAAATTTATATTTGGAAGGCTGAGCCTCAGAGTAGCGAGTGATGGTCGTTTGAGGACCAGCATTCTGCCATTGAAAATGCGCAACTCGGATCCCACACAACACCAGACCTGCGGCGACATCTCTGTGACCCCCTGCTGCCTGTCGACTAGTTGACTACCCGCCCTGCCTGCTGCTGCAAGTTCACGTCACGATGCAACGCATGCGCCGCTCGTTCACATTACTCAACTTGCCACACACTGGTCACTTCTCTCAATCGCCACGCCCGAAAATGAGCTCCACATCGCCAATGTCCGCCTATGTCAAGCGCGAGCCTGGACAACTCTCTCCGCCCTCCGCTGCTAGTCAGCAGCAGCAGCCACGCCCCCGCCGCAAGCGCGTGGCAATCGAGATCCCAGCCGACGTGGAACTCGAAAAGATGGATCCGAAAGACGTGAAGAAGATCAAGAACCGCATCGCTGCGGCACGGCTGCGGGAGCGCTCGCAGCAGCAGATCCGCGAACTCCAAGCGGCTGTCGAGTTTTACAAGACCCGTGCAGAGTACTTGGAAGCGCTCACTGCGTCCTGCGGGCACTGCTCGGGTCTCGCGCACGCGTCGCAGCTGCCGTCGCAGTGGGAGTCCCAGCCATCTAACGGTGTCGCCGCCCCACTCAGTCTGCAGCCCCACATCACGCCACTGCAGTTCCAGCACGCGTTCGAAGCGACAGGGAACACGAGCGACTCACAGTGCAACTCGCCGTCGTCGTCAACGGACGACGAGTACATGGGCGACTACGACCTCACGCTCGACGACATTGACAGCGACTTGCTCGCAAAGATGTTGCTCATGACCGAGTGAGCCACGCGCCCTCTGAGCCCAGGCGTCGACACGCGTCGACTGTACACTAGATACGCAGTAGGGAGGTAGATAAGTTCGTGTCGTTATGGCCGTCGTGACTGAACAAAATGACATAACACATTTCAGTGTTATGTTACACCTTTTGGTTCCCTTGTCACGAAATAAAGTACGAAAACCAACACGTAACACAATATTGGCTGGTGATACGGTCCAGGACTGAAAATTTAAGTGGACCACGTGTAATTATGTCTAGCCCAGTTCAAACACAGTATTTGTCCAGGATTTATAAATCAGTCAAAACCCCGTCAAATATGATGAAAGATATGCGCGAAAATATCGAAAGGTCACATTCTTGTTGCACTCGCAAACTACACGCGGTCCAAAGCTCATGTAAACTACGCTGT
>JAASGD010001033.1:0-13852 GCA_023334115.1 Globisporangium megalacanthum | reverse complement strand
CGCGGGCTGCATCAAGTCGGCGCAGTCCAAAGGTCTGTGTAAGCTACACGGCGGCGCACGGCGCTGCAAGGTGGCCAACTGTGTCAAGAACTGCCAGGTCAAGGGACTCTGTCGACTGCACTACAGCATAGCGTCGGGGGCGTCGGCGTCGCCGATGGTGGCGTCGCCAAGTCCCAGCGACAGGAACACGAGCAATCATCATAGCAATGGCGCTCGACGAACGACGCTGGGCTCTGAAGAAGAGACCTCGGGGTTGTTACATCCGTCAATGAGCTTCTCCTTCGCGTAAGATTGTGCAACACGAATGGTTGCATCCTTCGCTTTCTCTCTCTCTTTCTTTCTCTCTATCTCTCTGAGCCATACGAAGATAACCAATCACAAGTGAGTTGTTTTTTAGCGCTAATCAGATTTATAAATTACCGGTAAGATAGTTTTTCATTAATTATTTTTGTAAACTCGCTTTATAAACTTTGCATAAAAAATATGCCAGAATAGCCACAGTCGATAGAAAAATCAATATAGACTTTCAGTCGCGGTTATTCTGGCATATTTTCGATGTGGTTTTGCGAGTACAGCGCAACCGCATGTGTTGTAATGTAAATTGATGCAATTTTGTAGGTTTATAAAGACACAGTTTTGAAACACGCTGATGAAGTAATGGAGGGTGTTTTTTTGCCAATCAAATCGCCTGACCTGTGCGCAGCCAATCAAAACGCGTGACCTCTGCGCACTGTTTGTTTTCTGGCTACAGTACCTGTTTATTGTATTCATATAAATTTGATCATTTTGAAAAGGGTGTCTAACTATCATAATCAAATCAAAAACGATGACGTAATTTTTTCACCTCAAAAATGATCAAAATGGCTTACGCAATATGAATACGTCATATAATTCAAAAATGTTCACCTGAAGTAAAAACCTTTTTTAAACGATCAATCTGTTTTGAAAGGGTGTTTAAATTACGTGAACATGTTTTTGAAAATGGATTACGTTCGTCGACACACATTTAGGTAAACCTGAAAGAAAACTACAGTATAATCCGCTCAAAATATTGCGACAACACGTCCCTTGCTTTCCGCACTATCAATGTTCATGCGTGTCATCGCTCGCATTCTCGATCAGAACACTTCGGACTCACCCGACCGACCACTTGCCGCGTCATGACGACCCGCGAGCGCGCCGACCTGCTCAAGCTCAAAGGCAACCAGTGCTTCCAGAAGGGAAAGTTCAATGCCGCCATCGACATGTACACAGAGGCGATCGTACGTCGTGCGCAGAGGCTTGCGAGGCCCTCTCCCTCCCTCCCTCTACGCTCTTCTTTTCAATGACGAACCTCCACGCACTCGTGACGCACAGGTGTTGATCCCATCGCAGTCGACGTACTACTCGAACCGCGCGCTCTGCCACTCCAAGGTGCGTCTCGAGCCCACAGTGTATATGTATGGAGCTCTTCGTGCTGATTACGGCTACCTGCATGACTCGACTCGACCCAGCTGGAGCACTGGGCGTCGTGCCGAGACGACTGCCTCCAAGCGCTCCAGTGCGACCCACTAAACGCGAAAGCGAGCTACTTGCTCGGCACGAGTCTCGTGCACCTCGAGCGCTTTGATGACGCATTCACTGCGTTCCAGAAAGCGTTGAAAAGTGCCGAGAAGACGAGCAAGTCCAAGACGTTCCAGCACGAAATCATTGTCGAGCTCCGGCGCGCGAAGAAGACGCAGTGGCAGTACAACCAGACGATCAGCATTACGCACCACGAAGCGATGAAAGCGCAGCTCGCCGCGCTCCTCCGTGCGTCGCAACAGGCGTTTGAGAAAGAGAAACAGCCGCACGACCACCATGATCACGAGTCCGACGTGATGCCGTCATCAGTGAAGAACGACGAGCAGCAACGTCTCGACGCGCTCATGGCGTACATGGAGAGTCTCGCGCTAAAGCACGAGCGGGACTTGTACCCGGGCGAGATCCCCGACTACTTTGTGTGTCCCGTGAGCATGGAGATCATGGTCGACCCGGTCACGACACCGAATGGCATCTCGTGCGTCTCTCGCGTGTTGACGTAATCCAAAAGGAGCGAAAAAGTGGCTGGAAGGAGGATGTGCTGACTTTGTGGGAACTTGTGTCTTTTGCCAGCTACGAGCGTCGGTACTTGGAGGAACACTTGCGGAAGAACGGACCGGTCGACCCGCTCACGCGCAAGCAGCTCACGTTCGCAATGCTCCGGCCCAACACGTCGCTGCGGGCGGCGATCCAGGACTTTCTCGAGAAGAACCCGTGGGCATTCGAGCACTAGGAGCCAAGTGAGCGAGAGACACACTAGCGATCGGCTGAACGTGTCACTCTCTACTGACTGTCTGGCTGAGTCACGCCAGCCAGCCAAGTTGGTTGCCACCGAGTCGATTGCCGTGGGCTGCTTTCTTTTTTGTGAGCTCCACAACGACACCTCAGAACGCCCGCTACAGTAACTTATCCCGATTCGCGTTCGCATTTTTAGCGTCTTCTTCTCCATCTTGCTTGTCAAATCCGAAGAAAAGCTGTTGAAGCGTGATCCCATCAGTCACACGCGAGCATATTCCCATAGTTGCATACAATTACCAAGTGCACATTTCGAATTAACAACTCGCATTTAGCTCACACACGACACAAGAAGAAGCTGCTTGCGTCACGCGTCGTCACGCTCGTTTGAATGGCGCCGCCACCGCCGCCTGCTACGAGCGCCAAGCGCGAGGGCTGGCGCGCGCCGCTCTCACGCGGCGACTCAACAGTCAGCGCCCGCGACTCGACCTACTGGCTCGCCATCGCCTCCGCGTCGTCGTCCATCTCGGCCTCGTTCGCGTCGTCCGCGTCGAGCGTCACTCCACTTCCCAACGACGCACTGGAGCCAGCCAACGTCGAGCGCCCACGCACTACAGACGCAAAGCCGCTGCTCGTGAATCGCCGCCAGCTCGTCACGAGTCCACTGCACTGCGACGCGTTCGCGAATCCGTTCCAACGGGCGCTCCAGACCACCGCCGTCCACACAGACCCGACAGCGACAGCGACAGGTCTGAGACGCCGTGCTGCGAGCGCCAGCCGCCGTGTCGTTGTCCAGGAAGCCGTGTTTGAGAACCAGCGGTATCAGCACGTCCTTGGCTGGGGCTCGAAAGGCCACTTGCTGCCGCTGGACCCGGGCAAGTTCATGCACGCCCTCCGTCGTCCGCCCCGACGCAGTGGCGGCGGTGGCTTCTTTGACCGCAAGGCCCAGCGTCGCTACAGTCTCAGCAACAACTGTACGGTTCACAGTCTCCAGCCACCAGTTGAGCGCTACAGCGACCCAGGGAGCAGCGACGACACTGGCGACACTGGCGACACTGTCGTCGACACTGGTGAGAAGAACGAGACGTTGGACGTCGAGTGGGTCCACTCGCCGACGTTCCCAGACGTCCCGCTCCCGGACTGCGTCGGAGCCGCCGACAGCCGGTGGGAGTGGCTGAGTCCGTGGCACCTCGAGTTTGCGGCCGACACGGACGCCCGTGCGGACGCGGACGGCTGGCAGTACGCGACGAGTTTCCAGCACTTTGCGCTCGCGGACGCGTCGACGTCGACGCCGACATCGTCGCTCGTGTCGCCGACGTGGCGGGCAAAGCACTACGTGCGCTGTCGCAAGTGGGTCCGGTACCGTCAGCTCACCCCGTCCAGCGACACCAACGACGCCCGTCCTACAAGCAGTGCGTTCGACGACGCGTTCCTCGACTCCATGAGCGGCTGGCTCCGCAAGCGCGGTCACGTGCGCAAGAACTGGAAAGCACGGTACTTTGTGCTCGACCGCTCCGTGCTCCGGTACTACGCGGACGAGTCGTGTACGCGGCTGAAAGGCGAAGTGCTGCTCTTCCACCCTGCTGCCCGCGTCCACTACGTCGATGTCCACGTTGCTGGCGGTCGCGACAGCGCGTTCGCAGTCCACGTCGGCCGGGACTACGCGCTGTTGCTCGAAGCGGCACACTTGAGCGACCGAGAGCGCTGGATCTACGGCATTGAAGACGCATTGCTCTGTCGCGACTCGTACTACCAGGACGACGACGACGCCCAGGACGTCCCGACAACACACCAGTGCGTGCGCCGTCGCAGTGTCCGCGAGAGCGTCGCCCTCCGTCGCAAGCTGAGCGCCGAGAGCATGGTCTTTAACGCCGCACTCCACACTGGCCGCGTCGACAGCACGATTGGTGCGCTCGTTGGCGCGCAGGCAACAGCGGCGGTGCGACACGCGGTGCAGCACGCAGCGACGTCACCTGTGCTGCGGCTCTTGGCCGAGTGCGACGCGTTCTTGGACGCACCGGCGGCGAACCAACGGGCGCTTGCGTTTCTACACACGTTCAAGGCTCAGCACAGCAACGGTGGCGGGCCGACAGCGACCGCTCCATTAACAAACAGTGGCGACAGTGGCGGGCGGCGTCGGAGTCGAGGCGTGTCGCACAGCGACGCATTATTGCAGCCTCCTGCAACAGCGACAGCCGCTGCGTCGTTCGCGACAGACGAGGATTCCTCGTCGGTCGCAGTGCTGCACGACGCGCGCAGCCTGTCGGCGCTCAAGTGCTACCGGGACTTTGTCGAGCGCTCGCTGTCGGAAGTGCTCGCGCACCTCACGCAGCTGCCGTTCGTGACGGGAGCGTCGCCGATCACGAGCCCGAGAGGCTGGAAGCCCGCGGCTGGGCGAGGCGCAAAGCTGTCGCCGCGTCGTTCTGCCGCCGCCAGTTCGCTCGTGTCGGACGACGAGTGGCAGCTCGTGCGCCAAGCGGTGCTCTACAAACTCGAGCGTCGCACGTTCCTCCCGCTCCAAGACGTGCTCTACAGCCTCCTCGACGCGACCGTGTGCCCCGACGACCTCGCGGACTTTGAGCGCAACCGAGCGTTTCTCGGGACGCAGTCGCAAGCGTTCTTTGAGATCCCTGCGACTCTCGCGTCGCGGTCGCAGTGGGCGTCGGCGACCGCGCTGCTCGACACGGTCGACAACTTCTCGCTCCCAAGCGAGAAAGCCGCCGTGCTGCTCGAAGTCGCGCGGTGTATCTACGCGACGCACGCCCGCGAACGGCAACAAGGAAGACATGCGACAGACGCGACAGACGCACCGCAGATGATGGCGGCCGACGACTTCCTCCCGATCTTTATCTTTATCCTCGCCCGCTGTCGCTTGCGCAACGTTGTCGTGACGCGCCACGTGATCAGCGAGACGATGCTGGCGGCGCTCATGCTCGGCGAGACGGGCTACTACGCGACCATGCTCGAAGCGGCGGTCGGCTACATTGCGTCGTTCGACAGTGCGACAATGGTGCCGACACCGACGCCGACTGATGCGACAACGACAGCCGCCACGACGCAGTGAGGGGGACTATTTATTCAATGAACGTGTGCTGTTGTTGTGCGCTGTCGCTCTCTGTCGGTCTCGGTATGGCTGTCGCCTTTGTCCTGTCGACACGACATGAAAATAGACTCGAGCTCGGACATCTCAGCAAGTCAAAGGGTCGGTCAGACTCTCACGGCCCATGGCGAGAACGACAGCGTGGCAGCCGTGCAACCAGCTGCTAGAAGAGCGCTGGCACGAGAGCGAGCTCCAGCAGCACCGCAGCCGCCTCCACTCGATCCACGGCAGCGTTTCTCCGCAGGTTCGTCGTCTTCCTTTGTGTGGTCAGCCGTTCAGACCAACTGTGCACTGAGCTGTCGCCGCGGTGACAGAAACCAGCAGCGCTGGCTGGTGGCGACAGACGAGCAGGAGGACGAACCACCACTCTGAAGCTGCCGTCGCGGTCGCAATCGCCTGCCGCCAAGTCGCGGCAGGCGCAGATCGACCGGGACAACCTCATCTTGATCAAGAAGATCATTGCGCTCGACAACAGTAGCAGCGGCGCCAAGAAGCCTCCGCGCCACAAGCCCGGACGAGCTGCTGCAATCGCTGGCAACGAGAAGAAGAGGACAGTGAAGACCGCACGTGCACACCCTTGGTGCACTATCGACGACCCGAACGTTATGAATGCAGTCGTCGTCTCTGCTGGCTCGGCGGCGTTCAGCACCCACGGGTGCGTCCATCCGCTGCCCGACGTGCCGTCGTCCGCCTCGCATGCGCTCTACACGCGCGGGTCCGCGACGATGCGCAACAACTTTGCCGACACGAACAGCAGCACCCTGCAGCTGTCGCGGCGCCAGAGCGCACGCGTGGCGCACGGGAAGCTCCAGGACGAGAACAAGAAGCTGCTGCAGCGGATCCTGACTGCGCGCACGTCGTACAGTCGCGCGCAGTGGTCGAAACAGGAGCGCGAGCGGCGCGAGCTGCTGCGCAACATCTCACGTCGTCCGTCGGCTTCGCTATCGCATGGGTCGGCGTCCACCAGTCGCCTGCGGTCCTGTCTGGACACACGGACCAGCAACGACGTAGTGTCGTTGTCGTTGACAACGGCGACGCGACAGACGCGCAGCAGCAGTGAGCTGGCGACGATGGCAGCGGTCGGGATCCGACTCGACAGCACGTCGTTCCTGGACGCGCGGCAGAAGTTACGACAGCATCAGCGGCCGTTGTCGGCGTCTGCGAGACCCAGCGCGCGAGGCGTCGCTGTCGTGTCTTGGACCCCGACAACAACCGACCGACAGCCGTCTCGAAAGCCGGCGTCCGAGTCGATCGTGCAGCGCATGCGAACAATGGCGATCCACCAGCGCGAGTGCGAAGCCGACGAAGAAGGGAGCGATAGTGGAAGTCAAGAGAGAGGGATACGTGGAGTGGACGAGGGCGAAGACGACGAAAACGACATCCTCCTTCGCGAACTGAACTAGCTGCCAGGAACTGAGAAACAAGGAAGATGAATGCATTTGCGTGTGCGAACCTTACCAAGCGACCAAGCGAGCGCTAACGCCACTCAAGTGGCTCCTTCTATGGCTTGTCAGCAGCAGCAATAGGAGTGCTCGTCGGATCGTACGCTGGAGGCGTCGTGTACCCCTCCGCTCCTTGCGTGCCGTCCCAGAAGTACTCGACCTCCACCGGCGGGTTCAGTGGCCAGTCATTCTCGAACCGCTCTGCCAAGTCCGGGTTCGAGATGTACAGACGAGCAAAGCCCACGAGGTCCGCGCTGCCGCTCCGGATCGCACCCTCCGCCGTGTCGCGCGTGTAGCTGTTGTTCGCAATCACGACGCCTTTGAACGCCTTCTTCGCGTCGAACGCCGTCACGTGCCGACTCGTCGTCGAGCCAGCGGCGCCTGGCCGTCTCGCGGACCAGAACGCGCCGTCGAGAATCGCGAGGTACGCGAGTCCGTGCTCGCTCAGCCGCTCCATTACATACGTGAAGAGCTCAAAGTTGTCGGCGCTGCCCATGCCGGCAAAGTCTCCGTTCGGCGACAGCCGCACGCCAATGCGGTCGGCAGGCCACACAGTCTTGAGCGCGTCCACGACTTCAAGGAGGAACCGCGCACGGTTCTCAAACGACCCACCGTACGCGTCTGTGCGCAGGTTCGTGACCGACTGGAGGAACTGGTCGACGAGGTAGCCGTTCGCGCCGTGGATCTCGACGCCGTCAAAGCCGACGTGCTTCGCGCGCTCTGCACACGCACGGTACATCTCCACGACACCTGGAATCTCGCTCACCTCGAGCGCCCGGGCTGGTTCGAACGGTACGTTCTCGTTCCGGATGTTCTTGGTGTGGTGGCCGCTTGGGACGCACGTCGCTGACGCCGAGACGACGTCGCCTTTGGCGTTCAGCGACGGGTGCACTTGGCGGCCCATGTGCCAGAGCTGGAGGAAGATCTTGCCGCCACGTGCGTGGACACGGTCGACGACCTTGCGCCAGCCTGCGGCCTGTTCGTCCGTGTAGAGTGCGGGTGCACAGTGCCAGCCGTAGCCTTGCTCCGAGATCCCCGTGGCTTCCGCGATAATGAGCCCAGCACCAGCGCGCTGCTCGTAGTACACTTCGCTCAGCTCGTTCGGAACGCGTGACGGTCCAGCGCGAGCACGCGTCATGGGTCCGAGCACGATGCGGTTCTTGAGCGTGAGACCGTCGCCGAGCGTGAGTGGCGTGAAGAGCTTGTAGCCGTCCGTCGCCATGGTTCCTTGGCTTTTGTGTCGACTGTCTTGGACGACGGGAATTGGAGAATGCAGAGATCGCTTGGTCCTGAAGAAGGAAGGAAGGGGGTGGCCGATTGGCGCACACCAGTGCTCAGCTGTGCAGCGATCCCTCCACGCGCGAGCTTCGGATACGTTCTTGAGGCGACCACCTGATCCGTCAGTGGAGGACGTCAAGGACCAATAATCATGTTTATTGATGCCCCGTTTCTAGCACCAAACGATGTCTCAAACTTCTCGAAGTCGAAGGGCGGACTCGAGACCGTCAAGAGGCGCTTTGTGGTGTCATATTGTACCGCCTTCAAGCTTCAGTCTGCCACCCAACGTCAGAGCCTGAGCTGGCTGGCATGTGCGAGGGAGGACCTAAAAAGCCTGAGCTGCCGTCCGCTGGAAGCGAATGGGAACTTGAGAACCTCAGCACACGTGCAAGGACTGAAACGGTGGTGGCTCATAGCCTTTGGCTCGCCAAGCGCGCGTGTACGCTGTGAGTCACTGGTGCGTGTCCCAATGCGGTGGTGTCTCGATTGCACTGTGGCCATCCGCGTCCAAAAGCTCATGTCCTGAACTCGGCTCTCAGCATCTGGTGATAGGTGTTCCAGTCAACGGTTGGTCCTTGGACGTTGATGCGTACGTCTGGATCCCAGTTTGTGGCGACAAGTGCTCGAATCGAACAGGTTTGGCTGAACAGCACAACTGCAGAGCTGCGTGCAAGAGTGAACCAGCTTTTGATGGTCTCGATGGTGGTTGTCTGTGCGTTGACCAACGCACTTCACACTGGTCTCGTGGGTTGCTTGTTCCTGGTATCGTATGATGATAGTGAAAAACATAAGGTGGGTCGACATGTGTAAATGCGTTTTTTTCGGCGGCAGAGAGTTTTTCACAATCATAGTCAAGTCAGGTCAATTTGGATTGAAGGTGCAAGCCCTTACTCAAAGCAAGTCAACCGACTCGCGGCAGAGAGTCCACTCCCCGTTTATAACATCACATCCCAATTTAAATACAGCCAGAACCCCATTTCGCGCTTTCCACTTGCATCGGGCTCCCACTTCTTTGTTTCGGCTTCTCTCTACCGTCACATTGCAAAACGGGCGCTCCCCACGTGTCCGCTTTCCCGAACCAGCGCTTTCATTTCGGCACTCCACCCAGCCGCGTTCCGTTTCGGGTCTTTTTCACCTGCGCTCCACGACCTTTCGCACTCACTATACAATTCGCCCAAAGTGTGCACTCTCCGACTCACCTTCTGCAGCGCACAACGCCATCACTACGATCACCATCGCTCTCCATGGACGCGACGCGCAGCAGCCGGAGCCACCACCACCACCCACAGCCGCAGTCGCAGCACTACCCCCGCAGCAATCTGCCCCCATCGTCCTCGTCTGCTGCCCAGGCCGATGGGCCGCTCTCGCAAGAGCGCCACATGATGGAGCGGATCCGTGAGAAACTCGAACGTGCGCAGCTCCGGCTTGCGCGCCAGCACGCGGCCCAGAGCGCGACGCCTGGGAGCTCACGGTACTACCCACCGAACTACGAGAGCGCACGCGCGCGCACGCCCGCGCCGGCGGTGCAATCTGTGAAACTCGAAGAGTTTTCGCTCGCCCAGCAAGCGACGTACGCGTCCCAAGCGCCACCGCCGAGTTCGTCAGCGAGCGGCTTTCTCGGCGTGTACCCACCCCCGCACGCCAGCAGCCGGCGTCCTACGCCTGCGTACGCGAGTCGCCGGGCACCACTGCCGCCGCCAACAGCTGGTACAAACCAGCCGCATCGGCCAAGCCGCCAGTCGGTCCCAGCGGACGACGGCGCTCGTCGAGAGACCCGGACGCACCACCAGCCGCAGCACGTACGGTACCCGCCTGCGCTCCAATACAAGAGCGCGTCCCGGAACACGTCGCAGCACGCACAGGACCACTATCAAGGCACGCCGCTGTCAACAGCCGCGCCCTTTCTCGTGTACGCCAGCACGACACCACGTCCGTCGGTCCACGACCGGTTGAAAGAGCCGCCTGCGTCGGCATTGCGCTCTGTCTCTGGCTCTGCGTGGCAGCCGCCGCCGAGCTCCCGCGTGCGGTTCCAAGGCGACCACGACGACGACGAGAGGGCGGAGAAGGAAGAACGCGCGCGTGTGGAACGGGAGAAGCTCGCGCGGGCCGAGAAAGCGAGAGAGCGCCAGAAAGAGAAGGAGCTCGCGCTCCGAGAGATGCTTGCAAACGAGCGCAAGAAACGCGCCGAAGCTGAGCAGAAGCTGGCGAACCAGTCGCGTCACCACCAAGCGGACACCGAGAAGACGCGGCGGGGATCGGTGCCGACACCGCCCAAGTCGGAGATTGATGCAACGGCGGCGCCGTTCCCACTGTCGCCAACAGGTGCCAGTGGCACGCGGCCGCGTCGCAACAGCATTGTCGGGGGCGTCGCTGCACCGCCACAGTCGGAGATTGACGCGAGTGCGACTCGCCCACGTCGCAACAGCCTCGTCGGCGTCGTGGCGCCGCCCAAGTCGGAGATTGACGCGAGTGCCGCGTTGTTTCCACTGTCGCCAACGGGGACCCGGCCACGTCGCAACAGCGTGGCTGGTAGTGTCGTGCCGCCGCCGACGTCGGAGATTGACGCGCGCATGTTCCAGCCGCTGCCGTCGCCACGCAACCGTCGCAGCAGCACGACAGCTGCCGTTCCGCCTGCGTCGGCGATCCAAGCGTCCGCGTTTGATGACGCGCCTGTCCGCCGCCGGAGCGCTGCTGCGGACGAACTGAAGCACCGCGCGCCGGAGGTTCCAGAAGCCGACAAGCCGACGCCGACAGCGAAGACGCAGCAGTCTGCAAAGCCTGACACACCAAGCGACGAGGACGAGTTTACGACACCACCAACGTCGCCATCGTCAGGCGGCTCGTCGGCGTCGGCGACGGCTCGCGAACTGCCACGCGCGGCCACGAACCAGGCGGCACCGCTCTTTGACCTTGTCGCCGCTGCGCCGGAAGTCCCGAAGCACGCGCCAGAAGAGCGGATTGCGATCAACGTGAAGCTCGTCACGAAAGACTACGACGACGCACTGCTGCTCTCGAACCAACCAGCCGAGTCGGCGTCGCCGTCCGCCAAGCTGAAGCAGCTGTCGATCTGGGAGGAAGATGACGAAGAGGAGATCATTGCGCCGCTCAATCAGCGACCGTCTCCGACGCATCAGCAACAGACGCAGACACCGAAGGGCGACCGCCGGCCAGCGCTCATTTGGGACGACGGAGACGAACTCAACGACAGCGACGACGACGATGCGCATCACCAGCAACAACAGCAACAACGACAGCCAGAAGAGGACCCGCTCTCGAGCCAGGAGCCGTCTCCGGCCAAGACGAACGTCCTTCTAACGCCGACAGCTCCCAACAACCAGGCAGAGGCCGCGTCGCCACAGCGAGCGACAGTAGCGACAGAAGGCGCCTCAAAGGCGAACCCGACACGCTCTGTCTCTCCTGCGAGGTCCCCTGTCGGCTCGCGCGTTCCCGGCAGCCGCCCGCGTCCAGACCTTCGCTCTCGGATCAGTGCGGCACTGCAGGCGCTCACTGTGCCTGAACCAGCGTCGCCAGCATCGCCACCATCGCCGCCCACTGCGCGTCGTCCTCTTGGCGCTGCACCGCCTGCGTCGACGCGTCCACCAGCGCCGCCCATGTCGCGCGCACCAGCCGCAGTGGCGTCAGCGCCCCGTCCGACAGCACCGGCGCCGCCGTCAGCAGTCCCACGGCCGCCAAGCACGACTGTCGGCCGCCCGAGCGTCACGCGTCCACGCGCACCGCTCCCACCAGCACCGACGTCGTCCCTTCCGCACGCGTACCTCGTGCCGCCGTCGTCTCGCGCCAGCACAACAGCGGCCGGCTCGAGCCAGCGTCGCGTGCGCCACCGCGAGCCGCTCGAGCTCAAGATGCAGCTGCCGCCGCAGATTGGCGTGCTGGCCGGGCTCTCGAGCGGTCCAATCACGTTCCCGTTCAGCCCGACAGCGTTCTACGAGATTGAGTGGCGCACAGGCGAGTTTGGCTTCTCGTTTCAGCGTGTGTACACGGAAGAGTGCAGCGCGGACGGGAAGAGCGAGATGTTTCTGCGCATGCTGCTCGACACAGACCGCGGGACGTGCCCGAGCTTCCGTGATGTGCATGTGGGCGACATTCTGATCCAGATTGGCGACGTCAAGGTCTCGGCGCTCGGCTTTGACGCGGCGCGGGACCCGAGCACGGCGCTGACCAAGTACTTTACGGAGCTGCGCATGCAGACGCCGATGCGGCTCGTGTTCCAGCGCATGGAGGTGCTCGACTGGGAGGGCGGCGTGGAGCTGTGAGGTCGCGAGCGTTCGTGAGGACGTGGCGCTGTCGACAGCTGCTCAGCTGGTGCATGTTGCGCACTCGTCCTAGCTACGATTCAATTCAAGGTACTCTCGACTGCGTTACGTTAGAAGTCGTGACTGTGGAGCTTTAGATGGCAGGGACCTGGTTGGTGCTGAACAAGCGGATGAGGTCGATGTTGTTGGTACTGTAGCTCGTCTCGCCAGCGACCACGAGTCCTGCACCTTGGGTATGTTGGACGTACTCAATGAACATGTCGGTTATCTTGGAAGACGTCATCTCCACACGTCACTTGACGGGAGGATCGTAGCTCAATCGTCGTGATGAGGTGGATAACGACAGCGTGAAGGCATTCCAGTAGTACTGAAGTAAGTACTGTGGTTGCAGTCGAGGAAATCACACAACAACTGCAATAAGAGTGTTCCCGGTCTCAGAATGACCTGATCCTGATAAAATCAGCTGTTCCCAAATTGCCGCGTCTCTGGCCGATGCCGTCATCTCGGTGAATGCTCGCGCGACTACGAATCGCTGCTTGAAGTGGCTTCTGTGGTCGGCATTGGAAGACTCGGTCTTGAATGAAGGCTGTCGGATTGCGTTCTTCATGCGAAGCGCGTGCATCAGCATCAGCACCACGAACTGGAGAGTACCGGATCTCTTCGGAATTCTGAGCTTCGAAGGAGACGCAGGTGACTGGGATGGTAGACATAAACACCATTGATGACCAGCGGATGGCTGTGAGATCACTGGTGCTGGCATGCCTCTCAGCGCTTGTGCTGCTCTTCTCAGCTCCACTCCACTCTCACTCACCAATTCGCCACGTACACGACAAGCTCCCAACGCACAACCATGTCGGCCAAAGACTACAAGCTCTTCACGCCGCTCCCGCTCGCTGACGGACTCACGCTCAAGAACCGCATCGTGTACGGTCCACTCACGCGCGCACGCTCGACGATCTCGACGCGCGTTCCAAACGAGCTCAACGAAGTGTACTACGAGCAGCGCGCCGGTGCCGGACTCCTCATCACAGAAGCCACGGCCGTGTCCGAACAGGGTTACGGCTGGTACGGCGCACCCGGACTCTACACGGACGAACAGGCCGCAGGCTGGCGCAAGGTCGTCGACCGTGTCCACGCACGTGGCGGCAAGATCTTCCTCCAGCTCTGGCACATGGGCCGCCAGATCCACTCGTCGTTCAACACGAAGAACGACATCGTGTCGGCATCGGCCACTTGCTTCGACACTGGCCGCACACGCAACGCTCAGGGCGAGCACGTGCCTTTCGAGACGGCGCGCGCACTCGAGACGAGCGAGATCCCAGGTGTCGTGGAGATGTACCGTGCGTGTGCAGAGCGCGCGAAGCACGTCGGCTTCGACGGCGTCGAGATCCACGGCGCGAACGGCTACCTCGTCGACCAGTTCCTCCAGTCGGTCACGAACCTGCGCACAGACGCGTACGGTG
>JAASGD010001032.1:0-13852 GCA_023334115.1 Globisporangium megalacanthum | reverse complement strand
GGCGAGGAGAAAAGAGGGGGGAGGAGTCCAGCTTTTTCGCGACGCAATGACGCTGCAGCACCCGCGTGTCGAGCTGCTGGGGCTGTGGGCTCTCGGCGTTCTGCTTCAGATCGCACTCGCAGACGCCATGCTGTTTCTCCCGACTTCAACGTCCTCGAAGATCGCGTGCGCCGGCAACTCTGAGTTCTACGACGAGACCATTCTCAGCTGCAGCCAATGCGCGCGTGGCTCCGACTCGACCACGATGGTAGGTACCGTACCGGCAGTAGCACGTCTCCTGTCGAGTACGTGGTGGACAGAAGAGCTCTATAAGAGAAGAAGGCTCACTGGCGTCGGTTCGCACTTGCGTGAGGTTCCACAGACCGCAGATCCGTCCGATGTGAATGCGTTTGGGCTGCCGCGTTCGTGTGCTTGCACGTACGTACGTTTGCACCCACTGTAGGAGGAGGCCTCGAGATCTCTCGCTGACGTCTACTCTCTTGGGGTTGAACGCTGGGCAGCGGTGCTTCGATCGCAATCGCTCCGGACGACGCAGTGTGCGCCTCCACTTGGCCAGCGCCGTGCAGCTCCGATGCGTGCGTAAGCTGTCCATCCGGACAAGTGCCGTCCCGAGACAAGTCCCGCTGTATGGTGTGCGGGGCCTCGACGCTCGGCGCAGGCGGTTCGAGCGAGTGCCGGTGCAGCGACCCAGGCGCAATCGTTGTCGAGATGGACCAGGTTGGTTCGACCCCCCCTCTCTCCGCTTCACACGGTCCGTTGTCTCTTTACAGTGGCTCAACGCTGACTCGTACGCACTATGTACGGTGCCCAGACTGGCGCGTACTTGGCAGCGAAGGAGTGCACACGATGTGCGAACGGGACGCGACCGAGCGACACCCGCGCGTCATGCGACGCTTGTCCGGATCCTGCGATGACGCCGGTGCTTCTCGGCGGCGTGTACAAGTGCCAATGTGGCCCCACCCACCAACTGGTGACGTCGGAGCGCTTGAACGTGTCCAAGTGCGTCAAGCGGAGCCACATCAGCGTCCTCAGTACGAAAGTCGCCATGTCCACCGCTGCGACCGCCACGTTTGCAGACTTTGGCGCGAGCAGCACGACGCTGATGGTCACGAGCGGGCTCTACGCGGACGTCTTCCTGCTCGCCGCGACCGAGTGCTACTTCTACCGCAGTGAACAGCAGAACCCGTTCTGCCAAGTCCTCGGGAACGTCTGTGTGCTGCAGCACTTTGCCGCCGCGTCGTCGTCGTGTGCACTCCTCGACCTCATCCAGCGCACTGGCCGAAGCGCAGCGACTGCGAACAGCGTCGCCGGGTGGTCCGCGACGCTTCCGTTCCTGTCGTACAGCGCCAACGCAAAGCGCGTGCTCGAGAGCTCGACGATCGGCATGACGGTGGGTGGAACGACTACCAACTAACTGATTGACTAGACGACGTCGCTTGCTCATTAGCTCTGAGGCTGAGACCGCCGTTGTGGCTGGTGCGTCATCAGATGTCGTTCGACGAGGTCGCTGCTAGCGGTACGAACGATCACGTCGAGTTTGTGCTCGTAGCGTACGACGTTAGCGGCTCGATCGCACGTGCTAAGCGCTTGACCAACGAGCTCCTCTACTGCGTGTCCGACGCCAACACGGTGGGTCTCGGCTCACCGCTCTGGATGCGCTTCGGTGCGAGCACGTCGCAGACCTACGCGTGCGACCTCAGCACGCTCGAGGCCACGAACCTCGCGTTGTACGAACTCTTCCTGGTTGACAGCTCGAAGCGCGAGAATGAACCCGGTCGGCTCGTGCCAGTGCCGGTGCTGAACCGCAACTACCGCGACGCGAAAGGAGTCGCGACGAACGCCAACACGCATGCGAGCGACGACGACTTTCTCTCGCACCGGTTCTTCTTGTACGACTTCCAGTCCAGCGTCGCCGCTGGTGAGAGCAAGCCCCAGGTCTACCGCTACGCGACTTCCATCACGCTCACGCTCCGGACGCAAGCCACCGACGTCCAGCGCCTCGCCCTCCCGCTGCTCTCGATCGCGTACGCAGACACACAGTCACTTCCTAGCGCCACTACGTTGCAGTTCCACGTCACGTACACGTCCGACGCGACGGCGTTCTGGCCGACAGCGACCGCGCTCTTTGTTGTCGCGTGTGTACTCGGCGCTTGCCGCGTGCTGCTCCAAACGTACACGTGGCAGCGTCGCAGCACGCGCAACGAAGAGCTCGGAGCCGCGATGTGGCACTCCCTGGCCCACTTGCTCACGCGGAGTGCGTCGAACGGCGCCCGGGCGAGCTTCACTGTGCTCTTTGCGACGAGCACGTACTTGTTGCTCTTCTTCAAGCTCCAGTCAAGCGTGTACGTGTTGTTACCCGAAGCCAACACGACGGCTATGGACGCGTTCCGCGTGTTCCTCCCGCTCTGCTGCGCGCTCCAACTCGTGTTCGTGCTGCACACTGTGTACGCACAGACGCACGTGCACGTGTTCTTTGTCGACTGGGAGAAACCGCGAGCCAAGGTCGTCGACGCAGACTCGGTGTCGCTGCAGCACGCACCAGTGAGCGTCTGGCGAACGATCCTCGCAGTGAACGAGTGGACAGCGCTCCAAGTCGCTCGCCGGTCGTCGCTCGAGCTCACGCTCGTGGTGCTGCTCTTCCTGCTGTACGGCTGCGACCTCCAGTCGGCTGCGATCCCAGTCCCACAAGCCCAGCTCAAGCACGCGACAACCGCTTCCAGTTTTGCGCCAAACCCGTACTTGCGGTTCGCGACCGTGTCGGGTCTGTGGCTGCTGCTCTGTCTCGCCCAGCGACTCGGCAAGTGGCTTGTCGTCGACCGGTTCTTCGACGAACCACGCGAGAGTCTCTTCATTGATCTCTGCACTGTCGCCAAGGTGAGCTGCGTCGTCCTTGACGAGCCCTATCACGGCTTCTACCTCCACTGCCGCTCGCCGTACCCGTTCGCGGACGGCAACATGAGCGAGATTGTCGGCCAACTCAAGCAAGAGGCGGCTGGACTCACCGTTGGGCGAGGCCTCGACAGCAGCCAGCCAGACTGCCAGGCGTTCGAGATGTTCGTGACGCGGAAGTGGAAGCGCAAGTTCCAGGTTCTCGCTGCTGATGTGCACCAGCGCCAGCCGACAGGAGCGGCTACGAGCGGTTCAGAGCGCGTGCGGCGCCACCGTCCGTTTGCCAGAGACCACCGAAGTGCCGAGTCGCTCGTGACCCAGGCGATGGTGACGCACGCGAACACGTTGAGCGACTTTTTCAAGGCCTTCATCGAGAACCAGGACGAGCAGTTCCGCTGGCGCATCTACCGTGCGCAGACGTGTCTCGGGAGCTGGCTGGGGCTTCCACCCGAACTCACGTCGAGCACGCAGTCGCTCTTCCTACCAGGTGCGTGTGTGCGTGGAGAGGACGCGTGAGGGAACCTTCAGTCTTTGAATGACCTTGGATCTGTTGCTGCACGTGGGTGTAGACACGTCGTCCAAGTTCGCCAACGTGCTGTTCCTGGGCATCGAGACCGACCTCATGCTGCTCAACATCACTGTACGTAGAGAGAGACACATCCCGTCGCCTCACGCTCCCCCAACGCCAGCTCTCACGTACTCATGACACGTTTGAGTTTCTTGTTTTCTCACGTCCTCCTCTCCCCTCCAGTGCTTTGGTGTCATCGACCTCTGGACAGACAACCACGCAGTGTCGGCGCTCGTCACGTACTTCCTCGAGCGAGCGCTCGTGGCACTGAGACGCCACTACGGGAGCAAGCGTCTCGCCCACACGACACTCGTCGATCCGCGGTTCCTCCTCTAACAACGAGCGCCATCAGCTGCCGACAATAGTAGTGTGTCGTCACGCCTTGAACTGGAGGTTCCTCGCCCAGTCCAGTTCACTACTCGCTTCCGAGATCACTGTCGACCAGCGCAGTGCTGTAAACGACAGCGGTGGCGCGTCCTGGTGGCTTCCCAGTCCCGCCACCATCTCGCGCTCGCACACGTCAGCGTGTCGTTGCGCGGCGAGCGCGCTCTCGAGCGCCTGTGCGTCCGCTGTCTTGTCGCACAGACTCGGGACGCAAATGGCGATCACGTACGAGCAAAGCGAGGGCTCCGCGATCGCGTCGATCGCAATCTCCGCTGGCCGCGACTTGCAGCACTTGTACGTGACACGGGTGTTGCGTTGCTCGCCGTTCTCGTCACAGGGTTGACCGCCTTGGAAGGAGTGGACAATGTCCGAGCTGGGAAGGTCCGTCGGTGTGTCCAGTGTGCCCACAACAGCGTCCGTGGCTTGCTCGAATGGGACGAACTTGCCCATGCTCCAGTCGCTCGGCCGTTGCCCATCGGGCTCTTCGTGGAACTGCCGCACTTCGCGCTTGTAGCAGACTTCGTACGACCACCAGCCGTGGGTCGCACCGACGCACGGGGCGCTCCCAAACGCCTCGTCGACGATCTGCGCACGACGCTCTTGCTTAGCGACAGCACTGGCGTCGTGCTGCTGGGCGCGTGCAAACGCTGCGAGCGTCTCAATCGTCTGGGCGTTGATGCAGTACTGGAGGTCGTCGTGGTGGAATTTCCAGCTTTTTATATAAAATATAAAACCAGAGAGTCAGTCGGTAGTCACTTTCGTTTGAATGCTGACTACCACTGCGTACCCGATATGGCGCTTGCAGGACGGACAGTGCACGTCGCGCCAGTTGTAGTGGTCAAAGAACGACGGCTTCTTCGTGTACTGCTCGACCTCGACACCGAGTGTTTTCTTAAAGCCCGCGAGCTCCACTTCGACCTGCACACCGCGCCACCAAACACCACTGGATGAGTCGCCGGCTGTGGTTTATGTCTCCACTAACTTAATAACTACAACCGCAAGGGAACCTCCACTTACACACAAGCGAAACGCACCCGAGTCGGAATCGTAAACGTGTGCAGCTCGCCATTGGGACCAAGCACCCGTTCCGCTTTCGACCCCACCGCCTTGGTCGTGTCGTGCAGTCCCACGTAGTCGCTGCTCCAAGAAGCGAACATTCTCCGTCACGACCTCTCCATCTACGTTATGAAACCAAACCAAACGTACGCAGTCACAGCCACCGCAGCGCCGCAGAAGCGGCAGCGCACGACCGCGCCGTCGTCCTCGTCCTCGGCCGCGTTCTTGGTCTTGTCGCTTTCGCTGTTTGTGTGGACTTCACGGTTGGGCGTAGCGACCACCGCGCTTGACGGTTGCGTGGACGGCGCTGGAGGGTTGGTGGAAGCCGCCAGCTTACGGCCGCCGAGGTCGGAACGCAGCGCTTCGCCGCTCGGAGGGAGCAGCGCGGAGAGCAGCACGAGCGCCGTTGCAACACTTGCGCGAACCATGACGAAATGATAATGATGACGTGGATCAAAGTTAAAGGTTAAATATGGATTTAACGAATTAACCCCTACGCAGAACAGATTATAACGATATCTATTTCGCTTTTCAACATGGCGCGTGGAGGAGGATCGGGTGCAGCTCGCGGCTCTGGCAATGCGCGGGACCTCAAGATGTACTTGCGCCACGGGCTCTGGCGCGAGCAATCGAAAGCGCTTGTGGCAGTCGCAGTGCTCGCAGTCGCGCTCTTCTCAGGCGCTGTGCTGCGCTTCGCCACGGCCCCCACGTTGCTCCACACTGTCGACGCGACGGACGCGGCGCTCGTGGCGCGCGTGTTCCGCTCTGGTGAGCCCTGGCTCGTGCTCTGCGCGCGTGGTGACGACGTCGTGCCGGACGTGTTTGTCGACGCAGCAAAGCGCCTTACAGGCCGTGTGCACGCTGGCGTCCTCGACTGCCGAGCCCCCCTCTCCCTGCCGCCCAGAGCGAAGAGCGCGTTCCAGCGGTACAAGCTCCGCGCGAGCGTGTCGCCGACTGTATTTACGGTAGCGAACGGCGGGAAGCCCCAACAAGTATGTCACGTCTTGTTGTGGCCGTGTAGTGTGTGGTACAAGCGTTAACGTACGTGGATTGGTATCTCCCCCTCTCCCTCTTCCCCACCACTACAGATCTTCCTGGACGACCTCCAGACATCCAAAGCGCTCGCAAAGCGCGCACTCGCGCAGACCAAGAAGAGCGCACAAGAAGTGCTCAACTCGGTGCAGCTCGACACGCGCTGTCTCCAGCAGCCAGCGTGCGTGCTGCTGCTCCGTGGTCGCAAGTACACGCCGTACGAGAAACAGTGGCTCGCCAAGCTGCAACAGGAGCACCGGACGCTCCAGTTTGCGTGGCTGGATGCGACGCGTCTTGCGCTCTCGATCGAGTCGTTGTTGCCTCCGTTCGTGACGGGCGAGCACCGCTTGGTGCTCTTCCGCCGCTCCAAACAGCAGCAGACTGGGACAAGTTCGAAGCCCAAGAGCGGTGTCGTGACTGCGAAGGCGTATCGCAACGACTTTGAATCGATCCCAATCGGAATGTTTTTGAAAGAGTATGCGAGCGCAGAGCTCAAGGCGCTCGCGAAGGCGCCGACAGTCGCTCGTCGCAGCGCTTTGAAGGAGAAGCGTGAGACGGAGAAGAAGGGGAAGAAGGGGGACGCGAGCTCAACGACGCCGCAGACGACGAGCAACGACGATGCCGACGTGTTCCCTCAGCACGCAACGGAAGCGGAGGGTGCGAGCGAGGGCGATTCTGGTGACGACAGCGACGATGTCGAGGTGCTCGACTTGGACCTGGAAGCCGACCACGAATGATTTGATTTGCAACAACTGGTGCTTTTGAAGCATTGACAAGGAAATTGTTGCTGTTAAATTACATTTGTGGCAATTTTGAAAATTTCTCAAACTTGTCAGCTTTCGTTGACAGCGTCGGCATCGAGCGACTCGTACCGGGACGACTTGGACTTCTTAGCGAACGGACGCGCGCCTCCCACTTGGGCGACGTCCTGGCGCTGGGAGATGGGAATTGGCTGCTCCAGCTGCAGTTGGACTTGCTGTTTCGGTGGTGGCATGGCGTCGGCTTCGCTCACTTGCACAACGGAGCTGCCAGTGGAGCCACCAACACTGCTGGTGTTGCTGCTGTGACGGGGACGGCGACGGCGCTTGCCAAGGAGTGCCTGCACTGCGCTCCGGTGCACTTTCGACGGCGTCGGCTTGGGCTCGCACAGCTGCGCGAGGCTGTCGGCGTCCATCGTGTAGTGGCGCGTGCGCTGCTCCGCCTTGGCGCGCGTGAGCTGCTTGAGGCTCGAGAGCCAGTTCTGGGACGTGTACTCTTTCAGGCTCACATAGCCGCCGTCTTGGCGCTGTGGCGGGCGGCCAACAAATGTGACGAACGCAGGACACCGTCGCGCGAGCTCATGCTGCTCGATAAACTGGAGCAGCGCTTGGAACTTGACGCGCCGGTCGTGGAGCACGTCCCGCGACGACGAGAGGCGCCAGAGCGAGCCAAATACGGACGGTGAGACAAACTCCTTGACTGGGAACGGCGGCAGCGCGTCGGACACAGTGAGCGCGTCCAGATACGCGCGCACGCTCTCGTACAAGTGGAGAAAGTCCGTGTACCGCCGCAGTACGGAGTAGTACTGGACGTCCGGCTCGGTCGCTGCGATCGACGCGCGCAGAGCATTCGCATTGTCCTCGTTGTCGTTGTCGTTGTTGTCGTCATCGCTGCTGTTCACGCAGCTGTCGTCCGATGAGTCGGCAGCGAACACAGCAATATCGACCTGGTAGTACCACACGCCCGAGTGGGCGGCGCGCGAGAACTCGTCGATGCGGAGCGAGCGACGCAGAGCGGCGTCGTCCACTGGCGCTACGGAGCGGACGGAGCTCGAGGCTGCGCGCCGGCGAGGGCCACGCACAGGGGTGGAGGGCAGTGCGGTTGAGAGCGGGAGCGCGAGCTCCGAGGTCGCCATGAGAGGCTTGGGAACGAGACGAAAGCGGCGGGTTGGTTGGTTGCGTTGGAGGTGGCGAGTTGCGAAGTGAAGGCTGCCATTCCATTGAAGCAGCAAACTTAGACCAGCTGGCTGGAGTACCGTGGGGAGTGGATATTTGTGCGGCATACTGGACTCAAGTGAGATTCCAGTCAACCCGCAAAAGCGGGAGAGAAAAAGGGCAAAGTGAGTTTTTCTAAAACTTTCGGCCTCGAACATCGTTCGACCACGAACCAGTGCACTAGACGACTCTCTTGGTCGAAAGACTACTGGTACAGTACTGGTACTGGTGTTGTTGCCCAGCAAACCTGGAGCTCCTGTGTGTGTGCGTATTGAGTGCAGTAAGATGGTCGGAACGGGGATCCCTTCCAAACTTCGAAGCCACCATGCATGTGGTGGTCGCAGCCGAAAATCGTCGTTGCGCGAAGTCTTTGTGGCTGTCTGTCGCAGCGAGGAGAAGAAGAATCAGCGCGTGCTTGCGATGCTGTCGCAGGCGCCACGCACCAACCATGCATGGCACCTTCTCCTCCTGACAACTCAAACCTTGTTGTTGCCGCGCTACTGGATACATACACACACAGTACAGAACTGAGTTTGGTGTGTTGCTTGCTGTCTGGTTCGTCCTGGAGTCGAAGGACTTGGGCTGGAGAGATCCAAGTTCTTGGTAACTGCCTCCTCTTGCTCGTGTCTCAATAGGACCCACCAGTAGATGCATATCACTTGCAAAGATACCAGATACGCACCCGCCATATGCTGGCTTTGAAGATCCACAGGTTGAATGAACACTGCTGTTGCTTCGCGTGTCGGAGTGTCGATCGTTTACTCCACGAGAATGAAGGTGATATTGCGATCTGGGTTGACTCGTTCTTGCTGGCTCAACCCTTCGGCTCCACCTGCGAGTCGCCCGTGTCACATCGATCGAGCGGTGTTGGCGATAGACGTATCATAGCTGGACATCACATCACAATCAGCGTGGCTGACCAAGATCGCAAGATATGCTGCGTATGTCGACGAAAAGCGGCACGCAAAGGCGAGTCTCTGGTGCTCTGCACCAACTCTTGGACTCAAATATAGATACGTACAACTTGTAGGCCGCAGGACTCCCCAAGAGCTGCACACAGGACGCCCACCTCGAACGCGGTCGCTGCAGAGACGCGGGCGGTGGTTGTGGCACTCCTTTCCAAGTGGGTTGACGCCCAAATGCTCTCGTACGAAGAAGAGAAGCGCGCACACAGCCGCGAGATCCTAGAAGAGTTCCTCCTCGAGACGTTCCAGCGCAAGGATTCGTACAACAACAGTCCGATCGCGATCGCCGACTTTAGCGAAGCGCTGTCTGACCTGAAGGTCCCAGGTGTCCACCGCCAGCAACGCCAGATCCTGCTTGCTTTCGCTGAGCTAGACCGGGACGAGATGGTCGACTATGCGTCGTTCGTGACAATCGCAGCGCAGTGCTTGGAAGAAAATAATACCGAGGTTACCAACCTCGGTATTATTTTCTTCCAGGGCCGAAACACTGACAAGCATTGCTCCTTTGAGCAGTCAGATGAGATACAAAATGTAAAATTATTCATTTTTTGCGAATTGTTTTTGTTCTCTCAACTCTTGTACTGTACCTTTACGAGTTCTGCACTGACTTTTATCGTGAAGTCATCCATCTAATCTGTTGTGGTTCATATGTAGGTCGGATACAAGTCGGAGTCGGATGTTTTGCGGTAGGAAGTGTCTTTGGTCACCAACTAATTTTACCCTACCCACAGCGCCAAACCTGAGCCGAATCTCTAAACTTACAGAACTGTATACAAGACGAATCACACGAGGATCTCAAACCATATGAGAAATCGAGAAATCTTGCTCAAAAATCGGTTCCCCTCGCCGTTCGTTTCCCGTGCTTGTCATTTTCGAATCCGCGACCGAACCAAGCAAGTGAAACGCGTAACGGACGAAACGCGCATCGGACGGTATGGTTTTTGGCGCGTGCGTGCGGCTGAAGATGTGCGTGTCGTTTTGTGTCCTTACCTGCAGTTGTGTGCCCGTGTGTACATTTACAGCACGATGGCGAGGAGCGACTGGCCCGAGAGCGACGCATCGGACGCATCCGACACGTCTTACGTGTCGACTCGTCGAAGCAGTCGCAGCGAACGTGTTCGATCGAGCTCTGCCGGTCGCGGGCGGCCGGTTCAGCGCGACGCCCCGCGAAGTGACATCACCGTCAAGTCACCGGCGCTCGTCGGCACATTCCCTTCGTGGGACGCTTTCCACGAAGCGCTGAGCGAGTACGTACCGTGCGCACAACGTGTGCTGCCGACGTGTGTGTCTCTGCGTGCTCTGTCTAACTATGTGTGGTGCTGTGGGTGCGTCGGTACGCGGAGCAGACGCACCAAATGTACCGGGTCTGATCGACCAACTCCGTACACGACCGTGACGTTGCTCGCACGAAGCAAGCGGCCCGGTCTGGAAGAGAGCCTGTGCTCTTAGACGAATCATTGCTGTACTACACCAAGACGCTGATCTGCGTCCATGATTGGGGGTTCAAGTCCAAGAGCAAGGGCCGACACTCGAACCACAAAGTGCGCTCGATTCGGTGCATGGCGAAGATCAAAGCCGTTCTCGCTCGGGACGAGGGTGGCAGTTACAGCGTGCGTGTCAACTCGCACTGCTCGACACACAACCACCGTGTCGGCCCACACGTGTCGCGCTACAACCATGAGGCGAGGAAGGTCACAAGCGAAGAAACGTTGGCGGTCGCTGAGACGATGTGGCGAGCTACGCGCATGCTTGATCGCTGTGGGCGATATACGGATGAAGATGGTACTGGCATCGCCGTCTATGTGTCGCAGGCGGCTCGCACAAGAAGAAGATTCTTCGGTACCTGCGCGAAGCCTCTGGGAAGGTCATACTTCCAAAGGACGTCGAGAACCGGATCGCGGAGATGCGCCGCCGGACGTTCTGCAAGACCTGTGCGAGGAGGGGGACAACGTCGCGAACGTCTACCATAACGAAGTCAGCAAGACGGACTCAATCACGCTCCAGACGAAACACATGTGTCGGATGTTCCGCATGTTTCCCAAGGTCATATCCGTCGATGCCACATACGGTACAAACGCGAGCAAGTGAGTCGTGAAGCTCAAGTTGGTGTATGTTGGTCTTAGTCGGTGTGAGGCAGTGTGAGTCGGTGTGAGTTGGTGTGAGTTGGTGCTCACCAATATACGTAAGATGATGCTCAGATATCGCCTCTTCAGCTTCATGGTCATGGACGCTTTCGGTTGCGGAGCGTTTGCTCAACACTCGCTGCTGGACGGCGAGACGTCAGCGAAAATGCGCTCGGCGATCGAGTCGCTCCAAGTGAACAACCCAAGCTGGACGAAGATCAAGGTCTTGGTGGTCGACAAAGACTACACTGAGGTCGCGCTCTTGCAAGAGTGCTTCCCGTCGGCTATGGTGATCCTGCGCCAGTTCCATGTCATTGACTAATTGAACCGTGAGCTGTCGAAGACGAAGTACGGGCTGAACGACTTTCAAACGAGCAACATGAAGACCCTTGTGAAGATGATGGTGTACGCGCCGGCGGAAGCCGAGTTTAACAACATCCTCGAGGCACTTCGGCAAGTGTCATCGTCGGTGGAGTTCATGGCGTACTTCGAGATGAACTGGCTCGGGTGCAAGCAGCTGTGGTGTATGCACCTGCGAGGCACGATTCCTCACCTCGCCAACAACTCGAACATAATCGTCTCGACGCAAGCTGGGGAGCGGCGAAGGCGATCATGAACCGGCACATGCCTCTGAACGAGTGCATCATCGCGCTTCTCTTCCTCCAGCAGACTGCTGAAGACCAGCTTGGCGCCAAGATGAATGCAGTGGGACTCAGGAACAACAATCGTTACGATGCGGAGATGCGCACGCTCGCAAGAGTGTGCACCAAGTACGCCTGCGACATCGTCGAGACCGAGTACCAGGACAGCGCCATGCCTGGTACAATGTACCACTTCACGTCGACCTCGCCAGACGGGCAGACATACATAGTGACGAGCCAACGAACAGGCGGAATGTACTTGGTGGGAGTCAAGTGTGGTTGCCGGTGGTTGTTGGTGGCACTTGGTTTGGATGGGTGATGTTTGGTTGCGATTGCTGATTGTACTGTGTGTGTCTGTGGCGACGTTTGTCCAGGTCGATCTTCAGCTCAGCTCGTGTACATGCCGAGTCGCGCAGACGCTGTTGCTGCCTTGCCATCACGTCATATATGTCCGTCGCATGCTGCCGTTCGGAGTCAGCGTCATCCCGATCGACTCGATTCCAGCACGGTGGTGTTTGCTTCCAGACGACAACCTAGACGAGCATGAAGAAGCGTCGCTCGTTCCAGATCGCCGACATCATCCGCCCACCCAGGATCATGGACGAGCGTGGGAAATACAAGACGGGGCTGGAGGTCTGCGGAGCCATCGCAGAGAGTCTGTCCGGTCTTGGCATAAGGTCTTTCAAGCTTTGGATGACTTTCCTGCGCAACGTCGACGACCAGATACGAGCCGGCAGCGACCCGCCGACACAAGGCGACGACGAGCAACAAAGTCGCGGCGTTAAGCCCGACGTACCCCTTGAACACCAACACATCGACGGTCATGGCAGCGTCCAGCTCCAGCCAAATTCGCAGGACCTGTCGAGTCAACTGTCTTTGTATTCAAAGGTGGTGTTGGTGAAGATCATTGAGCATGCTGACTCCCTCGAGCAGCCGACCGAGCGGGTTGCAGCAGTGCTCAAGCCATTAAGAGAGCCGCCGTCAGTGCCGGCACTCACTGCAGTGGGTGACGGAGATGGCATCGTTGACGATGAACCCGACGCGGAGCTACACAGCGAGTCGGATGGTGACTTTGAGATCGATCTGCGTGCAGTAACACCACGTGGCCGCCCGCGCATCTCCAAATCTGCGAAGCAATCCGCCAAGCGAAGGCGACTACAGCAGACTACTGAATTCGTCGCCCATGTTCGTAGCGGCATCGAATCACTGACTCTGAAGGGGTTCAGAGCAAAGATGGAGACGAAATGGCTGTCTGTGTTGTCGTCGGCCACCCCCGTCGACGCCATCGCCTTGACTCACGAAGATGCCACCCGCAAGCGACCGAAGTGTGCGCTCGCCGAGAAGGTCAAGAACATCATGGGCGAGTCGTCGACCCACTTCATACTCCCAGGTACAGCAAACCAGCTCAGATTCCTTGTTGGTATTGGTGAAGTTGGTGGCGTTTGGTCTGACATTGGTGATGTTTGGTGGGTGTTGGTGGTGTTTGGTGTGTGTTGGAGAACACAGCTGCTTCTCATCAAGTGCGGAGAGGCAGCTGAGAACTTCCGTGCTCGCTCGCGGTTCCAGGTCTCTGACCAAGAGGTCGTCGTGGCGATCCAGGCGGTCGGCAACGTCAGGCTCTTCGACATCAGAACGGTGCGGCGGTGGCATCTGAGGAAGGAGATCGTGAACGGCGCCAAAGCTTTGATCACCTGGTTCGAAACCTTTGACCCCGCTCTCATTGTCGAGGAGGAACGCGAGTCGGCGAACGAGCGTCGATCACTCATCTCAAGAACAATCCGCCGCCAGAACCTGTGGGGCAACGCACTCGTCGTCGGCATCGAGTTCCCGTTCAAGGCCATGCTGTCTATCCGCAACAAGGAGTTGGTCACAGATGGAGCGATCTACGCAGCGTGTCGAATCGCCCAGCAAGAGGGCGAGACCGCGGAGTGCTCCATGCGCGTGATCAACACCGTCTTCGTCGACGCGGACGGGACCTCTGCACGCCGGCGGGTCGTGGATGGAGAGGACGAGCGGTTCTCGAACGCAGCGGGCACGGTTGTCTTCTGCCCGATCAACTGCGGTGACGACGTCCCACATTGGGCCGCAGCACTCTTTGACTTTGAGAAGAAGACTGTTTGGCTGTATGACCCGCAGGAGCGGTGCGAGAACCTTGAGCTGGCAGAGCAGCTACTGGATGTCACGGGGCGAGGCTCCGTGGCTTAGCGTACACGTGCGCGTG
>JAASGD010001031.1:0-13855 GCA_023334115.1 Globisporangium megalacanthum | reverse complement strand
TGGGCCCTACATCTACAGTGCCACTTTCCTGGTACATGTATAACAGGAAAATTGATATTGTATGAAAACCTTTGGAAGGCGTTCATCGTCAATGCATACATCATGTTAACCAACACCTGAAGGGTTAAATTCCAGAGCTTCACCGGGCAAGGCACGGTATTGTGATCGCCGGAAGGTTATTCAATTGTCAAATGTCGGGGAATATGCTTAAGATTGCTAGATTTTCTCAGATTTCCTTAAAACTATGAAAAATCCCAGATAATCCGTTATTTTGATGCAATTAACCACCCACACAGGTTTGGAGAACATTATCTTAGGTATCAAAAAGCTATTTAGTGTGTCAAACAGACACCTGTGTACGGAGCTATGGGTTTTGAAAAAGATGTCCAAGGGTGACTTTACATACGCTCCAAAAATTCAGCCCACCCAGTGTCTTGCTCATAACTTTACAACCACTGGACATTTAGCGTTGCTGTTTAGATATGACCGACATCTATCGCTATGGATTATTGGTGCAAAACGCTAGACGTTCGTTGTTCTCTTCCCACACGACTGAACGTAATTTTGTGGTTGGCCATGATTATAAGCCCACCCAGCCAATAATTAAATCAAGTCAACAATACCTGCCCGTACAATACTTTATTATATCACTATTGAATATTGGTGTTAAGCCGATTCCTCTCGTTGTGAGCACGATTGACCAGGTCACTGTGACATCAATGAGCGCACCTGGGGCTTGGATAGCGCCACACTGTTGTTGTCAATACATTGTACATGTGCTGCGAGTCTCCTCATCGCTACCTTTGTAAAAAGAAGCTCGCCAAGGCCGAGCTCCGAGGCGTGTGGCTTTTCCATACACGTGGCAGTGAAAATACAAAAAAGCTTGGGCGACCCTCTCTTGGGTGAAGCTAAGGACGGGCATTGCCCTCCTTCTCGCCCTGCAAAACGGTTAGTATTGCATGTACACATGACGCCCTTGAAGGGCATACCATCGGCGGCGATGAGATCTCACAACTCTGTTCACAACGGCAGCCTTGCTTTTTTGGTCGTCAGTAATACACCTGATAGTGATATAATAAAGTATTGTACGGGCAGGTATTGTTGACTTGATTTAAGTATTGGCTGGGTGGGCTTATAATCATGGCCAGTACTCAAACTCACATTCAGCTGTGTGGACAGTGCAGGGCTTGGCTAATGCGTTCATCCTTTTGCACCAATAATCCATAACGGTAGATGTTTGTCATATCTAAACAGCAACGCTAAATGTGCGGTGGTTGTAAAGTTATGAGCAAGACACTGGGTGGGCTTAATTATGTGTCCCGGAGTGTAGGACGTTTTCATATTAAATATCAAAATTTTTGATCGACATCCATACTAAAAAATCTGCTACTTTAAATGAGGTCTCTGCAAATGTCAGATAATATCTGATTATGAATTGAAAGGGATAACTAAGTTTTGATAACTGGAGACCCGCCGGACACATTTCTAGAATGAGACAATTAGGAACATAAGTATCCTTATGGTCATTTTGAGTTTTTCTACGAAGCATACTCAGGGAGTCCCCTGTATCTCAGCTATCGGTTGAGCCGCCATACATAACAAACTGCCAACAGGTTGCTGAGAGCGAGCTCGTAAAAAGACGCCTCGACTAAGTACGAAATTCTTGGATTTTCGTTTGAGCTTTGAACATGTGAAAATTTCTGCTCTTTCTGATATCACTCAGATCCGGCTTTGAACAGGTCTAGAAGCCGGCCAAACGCGGTTGTGAAAGGGGGTAGTCAATTCCTCGATTCAAAACGGTCCTAAATTGAAAGGAATAGAAATGGTGACTTTTTCAAAACGGACCTAAAAGTCCGGGACTTTTTCAAAAGTATCCTGAACTAAAACGACGCTCTCCTTGCCTTCGTTCGTCCACCACACGGCACTTCTTCGCTTACGCTCGGCGGCGCGTTTTCTTTATGGCGTGGACTCCAGCAAGAGCTTGAGGGTTGGACCAGCGTACAGCGGGTCGTCCTTAAACTCGTCCGGCACGTACGGGCTGATTTTGTCGTGAATGTCAGCGATTTTCTCGGGGTTTGGAGCGCGTGGGACGGCAGGAGCAACGGCAGCAAGGGTCTCCGACAGTGACGATGCCAGCACGCAGGTGTCCCGCCGCAGACTGACGATCTTGGGCGTCGAGGTTAGCTTGCGGTTGCGCTCGGCGACACGCTTCTGCGCGGCAGTTGCCCGGAACATCTGGTACCCACGAATGCAGGGTAGCTTCTTGTAGTGCGCCGCTAGAAGCGTCTTGTAGTCGCCGATAGGGCCCGGTTTGTCCTCCAGGACGATCATGCCGAGCGCCGTGCTTGACTTCGCCACGCTCTCTTGCAGCGCACCCATCGTCCAGGAATCTTGACGCACGAGGTGCTTCTCCGTGTATGCGAAGCCGCGGTCACATGGTTTTTTGTGTGCCCCTTCACTAGGAACTTGAACGAGACCTCTGGGAACACTTCGTGGTCGACTAGCAGGAGGAGGTACCACAGCAAGAGGCTGTTCATGCATTGCCCAGAACAGTTGTCGACCCACACCACAAGCTCTTTTGAACGTCCACTACTCTTGCTTTTCTCGGACGGGTCGTCGTTCGCTCCATGCAGCTCAATCGTACGGTGCAGCATGCTCACAACCTCATTCGCGCCTTTCCCCTTTGGTTTCGGAGCGCACGAAAGTAGCGTGCTTGTGCGTGTTCGCGCTGTAACTGCCGAACATCGACACCCCGATCAAAGACAGAAAGTATCACCCTGATGGCGTGTTGGGGACGCTTGGCAGCATCAGGTTTTGGCTGTAGCCCATCGTCTGAATTAAGGCGTCGTCGCCTGCTCGGACAGCGTCCTTCCTGTACTCTGAGCTGCACACCCCTTGTGTCCGACGGGCACATATCAAATGGATCCTAAAGTCCTGGCGACAAATACAAAATGATCCTAAAGTCCTAGCAACAAAAACAAAAGTATCCTTACCGCATTGCACGAGCGTCGGCGACATGCTCCGCGAACATCTCGATCTCGTCCTGCTTGCCGCCGCGAATGCGCGTCTGGTAGATCGCGCACAGGTCGCACACCTGCTCATTAGGACTGCGGGTCCTCATGTCCGGGCAACACGCCCTCAGGGTGGTGATGAACGTGGAGAGCGACGGCATGCAGGCGGCGGGGTCGTCGACGTACACCTTATATTTGGAGAGCAGATGCTCCCAGGTGAGCGACACAGGACGAAGCGTTGTGTCGTCGTAGCTGTAGTATCGGATGGCCCTACCTCCCTCTTTCTTCGCCAGGCGCACTCGAACCGGCATGACCTCGCCGATCTTGTTTGCGATCTCCCTGAACCAATCAACGACCGGCTCCGAGTCGAACACCTTGGAGTGCTTGTTTTTGATGCTGCCGCGCTAGTGGGCGGAGGGTCGCACAGCTTGGCTTGCTTGCACGCGAGCACGAGCGTTCGGTGGGGATGTCGTGGACTGACAGATATGCCTCTTTGCGCACCTTGCCTACATGTGGCAGCACGAGGTCGAAACTTGCCTGCTGCCTATCGTCTCCTATTGTCGTTGCCTTTGGGTTCATTAAGAAGGCCTCGCACGTCGCTAGCCCCGTCAGCGCTGAGCAACGCCGCTCTTGGCGCGCCATGCGCCACACCGAGCTGACGTGGTCCACGAGTGGACGTTGCTTCTGCTACATGCACTTTTTGGTGCAGCAATCTAAGGCCGCGAGGCGACCAGCCATCTGAACAGGGGTGCCTTGCGCTGCGACGAACTCCCCGAGCTCGTCGGCAGCACGGTCGCCTCCCTCATCGCCGTCATCGCCGCTTGCTCTCTCGTCCTGTGCGGCTGCGTCGTCGTGGTCGCTTCCCTCACTGGACTCCACTCGCTCCTCCTCCTCTGACCCACTGTCGCTGTTGTTTTGCATTGCAAAATCTTCTTTGGCTTTTCTCGGATTTGTGTCTTGGGGACCAATCACTTCATCTCGCTTTCAAGGCCTCTAGCGAAAAACCTGAAAAAGTGGCTAAGGTTACAGGACTTATGCTTCAAGTGGTTTCAAATATCATAATGTCAGATGTCCAGCCTTTCTTTAAAAAATTCTTAAAAAGTTCGCTGCCAATTCAAAGTACCTTAATGACGCAATGACAGTTTCTAATTTACCTTCGTCATCGACCAGTTGGCGCTTCTTTGCCTGTGCTTCCTTGCGCACAGTCTTGACCCGATGTGCCCGTGCTAGTATACTTGGGGTCGGAGCACGATACAGTCGTTATTATTGTACTCATCGGGCACGTCCGGCGCGATCTTCTCGTGTAGGTCAGCGGCTGCCTCTGGGTTTTGGTCGGGCGGGTAGGCGCGCGCTCAGCGCCACATGCAAACTTTACACAGCGACCTCCGTTGATATGGCTGTCTGGCGTATGTCGAAGAATTTGGCCTCAGACGTGGGCGTGTGCCGAACTCAATCACCCCTGGTTTGTACCGCATGTGCGAAATATCTGGTAATGTTCGAGCCCAACAGTACTCTTGTACAAACCAGACAAATTAGCCAAGAATTAGCGGGGCGACCGCTCTCATCGTAGTCTCGTCCTCGAGGCTCACCAGATTGATCAGAGTACTCGCCTCAGTCACGCGCAACGACAGCTCAGCCGTCTTCTTGTACGAATACTTTGACTCATGCTTTTCCACGAAGGCAAAGCCACGGTCACATGGACTATACGTGTGTCCCGCGATAATCACGTCATGGAAGAAGCCCATCAACGCGAATTGCAGCCAGTTCCAAAGAATCTCTTATTTTTGGTCTGGCCAGAACAAATATTTGTCCACGCCACTGGACTCTTACAGGGCGGCTGCGCTCGCCACCAGATTGAATGTAGCTCATGTTTTCAAACGCGCCATCATCTCAATAGCATTGCGCAGCATCGAAACGGTGTCGTTCGCGCCGTTGTCGCATTTCATATTTGAATACAAGTACGTGAAGGGCTTCTTGCCCCCGCGCTGTAGTCAATGAACATCAAAACAGCAGCGAGGGAGATAAACTACTCGCGCGAATGCGTATCCCGCACGCACGGAAGAGAAAGATTTTGGCTGAGATCCAAGGTCAGGACGAGCGTGTCGTTGCTCGCGTGGCAGCGTCAAGCTTGTACACGATCGTAACGCATTGCGCGGCTCCATGGCATACGCCTGAAATTTATCGACCATGTCGAGAGATCCTCCAGCTAATCGCGCGTGGTAGGTGCTCCATAAACCGCAAACCGGTGCGCGACAGCTGCTAATGCTGATATATGGACAGCGTAATTTCTGTGTGCTGGCGAATGTGGACAGCGACGCCAAATGAGCAAAGATGTGATCGGTGTGCCGAGCAAACTTGTCGAGCAGCCGTTCCAATGTCAAAAATGCCGAGTGTAGCGTGTGTTCTTGAAGTAGTAGCGAACGGTGTGGCTGCCATCCTTCCTTGTCATGCGAACTGACAGGGGAACCAAGTCGGCGGTTTCACTCGCCATCTCCAGATATTATGCTACTATATCGTCGCGGTGGTGCGCACTGACGTTCTTGTTATTGAGATTGCCATGAGGATGCGCTGAGATGTCGTCTTCCGCAACTTGCTTTCTACCCAGCACGAGGTTGCATGTGCGAAATGCCAAGCACAGCCATATTGCTTTCTTCAGCTTCGTTTCTGGCGAATGGCTATGAATCTCGCGAAGTAGCAATGGAGAACGACATACAGCAGGGGTGTCCTCTCGCGCTCATGTTGTTCATCCTCGCGCTGGACCCACTCTTTCGACGGGTAGAGCAAAACCCGGCAGGACTATGTGTCCGCTTCCCGAGTGAGACCAGGAGCCGGGGAGTTCCGATAGCCTGGTGTGCAGATGACGTGGCGCTGTACGTGAGCTACCCAGAAGGAGGACGCGTGGCGCTCGGGATGGTGACAGCGTTCGGTCGAGCTTCAGGGCTCTTGCTGAACTTAAATAACTGCACGGCCGTTTGTCTACATCGCGACGGGCCGACCGAGACGCACACTGGAATGCAGATCGTGCCACCAGCAGCAGCATCCGTACGCTACCTCGAGATTCAGATCTCAAGCGCAGGGTTGAGCACCACAGTTTGGCGAGAGGTGATCCGAGCGGTTCAGGTACGCCTTCTCCTAGGCTGCTCGAAAACAGCAAACAAGCTGCAGAGAGTGGAGTTAGTGAGGGCCATTGTGCTGCCCAAGCTGGCCGTTTTCGCGTGGCACACGTGGCTGGATGCAGCGACTGCAGCTACGCTCCAACGATGTGTGCACCACCCCGTCTGGAAGGGATGGGCAGATGTTGTACAGCGGCGGCGGAGCCTGGCGCGGGTTGGCGTGGCAGTGAGCCAGCAGGCGCGGAAGGGCGGCGGATTCGGGGGACCAGATGCGCGTGATGCCCTGAAGGCGGCTAGGAGGCGAACGGCAGAGCGATGGGCGTCCGGCCGCTCAATCGTACTCATGGCTGTTGGCCAAATTCTCGCGTGTCCGAGGTCGACCAAAAATCCCCACGTGGCGAGGTACGCTGCGGCATCAGCGACACCGAAACGGCAGACGGGCGGCAACGACCAGTGGGCGGACGCCCACTGGGCACGATGCATTTCAGCACAGCGGCGAAGGTGCGCTGTGACTCGGGGCGAGATGGAGCAGGAATGTATTGCGTGTTCCCTCAGACTGGCTTGCACGAGACTACTCAGCGGGACATGAGCGGCCGGGCGGTGGGCCAAGGACTATCGCCAGCGGCTGCCAGAACCTCGGGTGTTGCGTCTGATTCACAAAGAAGAGTGCCGGCGCCACCTCCCGAGTTGAGTCCCCTGGGCCAGTCTATTTGGCCGGGACGCGCTGGTGACAATTTACGGACGCACGCTGACGGACGCAGATCTTCGCTGCTTCACGAAGGCGGAGCCGGTCAACGACGTGGTCGAGAGGAAGTGGCGAGACTCGTCGCCACTCAGTTTCAGATGCACGGCCGCCTCATTCCCTCTTGCTCCATGCGCTGCTGGGCAGTTCTTACGACTCTGCGACATGGTGATGGCGAACTTCCTGGACGTGTTGCGTCGTTCACCTGATCCTGCCTCATTGACGGTGACAGGGAATACATCCGACGCGTGGGCTTTGACGGGATCGCCAGGAGAGTGGGCAGTGTGGCGGAACCGTTCCCGGCCCCCGCGCGTGCTCTAGGGACGGCGCGTACCGGGAGCGAGGTGCAGAGGCTGATGGGAGGCGTGTCGACAGCGGGTGGCCCATTGAGACCCCCGCTAGACCCGCGCATCACGCGCGCGGTACAGTCTTGGGTGAAGCTCGACACCTGCGAGATGATGAGAGCACCAAGTCAGATTGGAGTGGCGCGGCGAGCTAAAGCCATGCTGCGGAAACGAACGTATCAGTGGAGGCGGCACCGACTCCGTAGAGCGTGTGCGCTGGACGGAGTGCGCTGTATCGATGTCTTTCGCATTGCAGGCGCTACGACCGGCCAGTGTTTGCACTTTCACAAGCCCATGGCATGGAATATCGGAGCGTGGGAGACTTCGAGGAGCAGACCAGAGTGCCCAGCCGTGGAATGTTAGTCACTACTAGCCAACACGGCACTACACACGTACTGGGACTGTCCGATTGCGGAAACGGTATGGAGAGCTTTGCTGCGAGGAAATAACATGGTGGCGGTCTTTCGTGGACAGACAGGCGGCGTCGACGCTCTCGAGCACTCGGTTCAAGACATCTTTTGACTCGAACTGCCGGCATTCACGCCGGCGGTGTGGAGCAGCGAACTGTGGAGACGGCGCGATGATGCGGAGCTGGCTTGGAGGCAGGCGGCGGCGGTTGTGGCGCACGACACAGGTCAACGAGTCTGGATATTGCGAAGTTGTCATACCTCGGGATCATTGACACTGCGAAGTGAGGGGCGCGTGATGATGAGGACGGTGGGTGCTCGACACCAACGACCACGGCAAAAGTGGATGCGGCGATGGTTTCCATCGCGAGGACCGACCGAGCAGAGGCGACTCTGGGCAGATAAGGACCTGCAACCGGACGAGCTGGCTTTGCGTCCCAAGATACCGGCCATTATATAGATATTGCTCGGTCGGAAAGGCTGGACAGCGCGGCACGGCGGCGACACTGGGGCCCCGACACACGTGTTGTTCTTTGATGGTGGGTCACTAGGCAGTCCAGGCCCCGGAGGCTCTGGTGTCGTGAACGTACACGTCAGCGGCCAAAACGCGGAGGGCGGATTTATGTGGGCGGCGTGCATGCCGTATGCATCCGGCACGACGGCGAATAACCAGGCGGAGTTTCACGGCCTTTATGTCGGGCTTGCAGAGATATAGCGGCAGAAGCTGCTCCGCTTCCACGTGGTCTGAGACAGCCAGCTCATACTGACGTTCATGCGGCGGCACCAGCTGCTTCGGAGTGCAACACTACTCCCCTTTACGACCGCGCCACGATGCTGGCGAATCGACTGGAGGTAAGCTCCTGGACTCACCATCACAGGTGCCACAACAACATGGCGGATATCCTGGCGAACTCGTCGATAGACAACGCGATGTCCGCTCATGGTGGGTGGTCGACGCTGAACAGGCTGCTCCAAGGACCACAAGATTGGAGGGAGAATGACGTCGGTCGCTGGCGCGACAGAGGGCTGAAACGTCGAGTACGAGACTAGACGAGTGGACAGCAGATATCCTGACTGAAGGACATCTTCTGCGATCACCCCCGAATGGGTGCCAGCCGCTGACACGGCTGCGGCACAGGAAATAGCTGTTGGTGTGCGTGTTTTCGTGCATGGTTTTCTCTGCGTACGGCTGCTAGTTGATCACGCCCACTAAGGACGAAGCTTCCTAATTGACCTCAGATTCACAACAACAACATATAGCTTTCTTGCACACGCGCCAAACAAACTGCAGCACATACTCGAACAGCTTTCCCTGGCATGCATCACCATTCGTCGTCGTGTTTTGGTTCATCGTAAACACCTTGCGCATAGAGTCCCAGACAGCATCACATAACGTCTCTTTTGTTTCGTCATGCGATGAATCGACAACACAAGACACATGAGCTCCGTCGTCTTGCACCCCACGCAGCTTTTTCCGCAGCAGGCAAGAGCGTAAGCAGTTGACAAATTCCGCAGCTGAGCCAGCCGCCACAGTGTTCACTAAACCGCCGCCGTTGGCATACTCTTGTCCTCGCCTACGCTTTAGCTGCCGTTGCCGCTGCTGTCCCTTTCGCTGTTGCTACCACTAGCGCTTGCTTGTCCGTCCCCGCTCCCACTTACTACCCCTCTCCAACGGAAAAGCTTCTTTTGCGTTTTCTCGGCTTCGTGATGTGTACTCGATTCACATCCACCAACTATAAATCTCCCAAGCGAAACACCTCAAAAACGCCATTTGTATATTTTTGTTTTTCGGGGTATCACATATAAAACGAGTTTGTGCAATAAGAGCTGAAAAGACCGAATACAAAAGCGCAAGTGAAATACTCCCAGATTGACCCTACGCAAAACTGAAGGCGCATTTTTCGGCATAAATATTCTGTACACATAGCTCGTCCCTTTTGGCAGGGGTGGTATTTTTTCGGTTTTCTCAACAGTGAATACCGCATTCTCTTAGTTGTTACGGACAGCCATATGCGGGTTCAGAATAATACCTCCAAAACTAAATGTACTATAAGATTACGCAGTGTCAACGTATTTTGTGTCTGACACAATAGAAACCATTTTTTGGGAGAATTTTGCGTAAGACACACAACTTCCTGGCCTTCCAGTCGGCATTTGGAAGGCAAGGCATGACTGAGCAACGCCGATACCAGCGTCGACAGCAGTGTCGACAGCAACACCGGCAGTAGCATCGACAGCAATGTGGCATAGTGACCTCACTCACATTGCCACCCGGTCAAAGACCCAGGAGCCCTTTGTCGGATTCGGCCATCCCCCGAGCCACACTTAAGTGGCATGGTGACAGCGTCAAACGACGCACCATACTGGGGTAAATAGAAAATACGCATTTGCATTCATGCGGCCTCGCCGGACGCCCGCTCATTCGGGTTCTTCCCATCGAATGGCATCCAGTGAGACCTTTCGGTCCAGCGTACACCGTGTACTCAGTAGGAGCTAAGCACAAGGCATACTAAATTCGTTCAAAGGGCACTTCCATGCCCACGGCGCATTCGGTCAACTAAACCATGCCTAGTCCAGTCAACCCACACACATCATTCATTCCGGCCTTGTATGGCGATCCAAGGAAACGTCACCCGGCGGCTGTCGGTTACCACCGCTTGGGCAAAGCGCTATGAATGTTTCACCACGCCCCGTCATGGCCACCGTCTCCCTTTGGAGTCGCGGCGACTGCCGACCCTTAATCGACCAAGCACGCTATAGAGATTCATACCACGTCGGCCACCCCTCGGTTGCTTCTAGGCCGCTTCACTCAGTCAATCGGGGAACAGGTCACAGTCTTTAAAGTCTTAGAAATAGTATACCACACGCTCTTAACGCTCAAAGCAGGTGCCCACTTGCCCCTGAGACCTCTTATCCATATGCGAGCGGGTCGCACTCGTGAGCTTGTCTCGGGCAACATCGCCATGACACTCAGCAACCACATTCACCACCAAACACGCCCACACTCCATCAAAAGTCCCCTCGGGGATCATTCGACCAAGCACATTCGGTAAAGGCATAGTCACTAGACATCACACGACACTCACGGAGGAGCAATCGGTCAAGCCGACACATGCGTACACCACTCGCATCCATCCAAATGGCAAACCAGACCACAAACACTCGAATACTCTCCACTCAAACACGGCTCTCACATCCCATAACACCGACACGGCCCTTCAGTCAACACCATCACCCACCCACGCACTTTGACGTTGTCTTGGTCCGTGGGGGCTTTGGTGTCTGCATTAAGACTGGAGGCGGCGCTGCACTTGGTAGCTTGGTGGGGAATTGGAAAGTGAGATTGTTGATTAAGGTGTAAACATGCAAGCATACAAAAACTAAGTCAAATCGCTCTTGGTCGGCATCGCTGGCTGTGGACACGTGTCTTCATGCTGTGTTCTTCGTCTCTTCGTGCTTGCCCATCTTGGTCTGCGATCCTCGACCGTTACCATCTTTGCTGGCTTTCTCTTCGATCTTCAATGTGCGCCACTGGCTCGATGACCGAGACTCTTTGTCGAGGTCCGTTGCTCGAACGTCGACCACTGGATCAGTTTTCATGAGAGTATTCACCGATCCTCGAGCAGCCCTTCATCGATCGTCGAGACAGGGTCGCCGGCTTTCGCAGGGTTGAGTCGGTGGATGTCTCGTCAGGTATACTGAGTCTTTGAGACTGGTCACCAATCTTCGGTACGGATCCACCGAGCGTCGAATTAGGCATGCCAATTCTTGAGGCAGATCATCGACCATCGATACAGGCGCGTCGAACACCGAGTTGAGCCCAGAACACCACAGTCCGCTGATGACTGTTCGACGAATGACTTCACCGGACGGAGATCACCGGACACTGTTCACCCGAGTGACTTCACCGGACCTCAGGACCACCGAAGCTCGGATCACCGAAGGTCGTGCCGTTGGTGATGACGTCGACGCGTCACTGGTGCAACTTGATCTCTTTTGCGACAGATCTTGACCCCTGACGCCAGTTATGGCTGGAATCTGGTCGCATCGCGTCACCCGAGTGTCTTTGACATTTTCTCTTGAGCTGACTATGCCACAGCAACACCGACAGCAACGCAAAGTCTGGCGAGTCACGAAGAAGCTATGGAGTTTGCTGTCGGCGCTGCAGTCAGTGCTGGCTGTCGGCGCTACTGCTTCGGGACACAACGCTGCTGTCGACGCGCTGACGCATTGCTCATCGTGCGCGCTGCAGCGCTTCTGCTTTTGGAATGAGCATAGCTGCTCTACGCGCGCCGAACTTGCTCGGCGCCAGGACTGGTTGTTGACGAGCTTATGCGCCGCGGTGTTCTTCCCCACACCTTCCCGGCCACTTACTGTATTTTTGTGCCTGAATTGCGGGAAATTTGGGGCATTTTGCTGATTTTACTGTGTCGACACACTAGATACAGTAAGTTGTGCGTTTTAAATAGAGTTGCCGTGCTGTTCGAAATACGCATTTAACTGGGCAGACCCATCCTGTCCGTTATAAAAATTGTCCGTATCAACTAAGAGAATACGGTACTGAGGCGACCGGCATTGCGATGCTAGATAAGTTGAGGAGCAGCGGACAGCGTCATACATCGTTTCATCCCATAGAGCACACGTAGGGGAACGTGTGGTCGCGCTGTACGGGATGGAGCGAGCCCAAATCCCCAAAGCAGGGACTTTGCGATGAAGTCCATTTCAGCAATCGTTTGTACGAACATGAATGGTATTTTTGGTGTTGATACAAACGATTCTCGTCTTCGGCGCAAATGGTATTACGATGCTCTCTTCAACGCACCACGACCCTGCCCGCTTTGGGACAAACCACTGGCTACCAAACGCCAGTTTCTTCAACGTTGCGCTCGTTAGCACATAAGAGTCGACTCGCCACATACAAGTGACTGACCCTCAGTTTTCAATGTGAGCGAATTTCCCGACACAGTCACATTCATGATCGATGACGCCGGCACGTTTGAGCCAGCCGCGGATCAAGACCGCCTCAACAACTTTGCCATTCACCTGAAGCAGCCCTTATACCTTTGGTAAGATGTTTTTGTGGACTTCAAGCGTGAGAAATTCGTGTTTTAAATCCCTACTCTACTCAAGGAAATGTTGTAACTCCACTCCGTGGTTGCCGAGGTGGTCATGGGGTTTGTTCCCAACGGTGCATGTTAAGCATCGAGCACTTCGATGGATACAAGCAGCACGATGGCGACTCGTCCGGCGTGTTGGCGGCTATGTTTTTAGCAGTACGTGTGCGTCAATGAGGACAGGCTTCGTCAACTTAAGCACATCAATATCAGCGACCGTTCCAGAGAAGATTCAAACGAGCAAGGTTATCTTGTCTGTATCGCGGGTGATCGAGTAATCAGCGTAACCACATGTGCACAGGAGGATGGTCCATGTTGTTGGACTACGTGGTCTGCGTGAAGAGAATTCGCAAGACTGTGCTCCCTGATTGGTGCATGGCTCATTGACTTGTGCGTGACAAATCCCGAAGTCTTCTGCGAGTATGGCAACATGAAGACTCGACGATAGGTGGAGCAAAGAGAGCTTACAGAGATACCGACGCGGGATTCCTGTAGTGTGAAAGAATCGATCACTTGCAAACAGAGATGTCCGTGGCTGGTGAGTTAGTCTTGCGACTTGTAATTCGTGCTGTGCTGCAGTACATGATCCTGTAGTGCGCAGGTGATGATACAGTTGAACATCGCTTTCCTGTCGATCCAAACGTTCGACAGTTTTGTGAGTATTGGTGACGCGGAGTATCCCAGGAATCATCGGTATGGCTGCTAACAACACCCAAATCTCCATCTTTTCTACTCTAATGACCCGCCCACGCGCACCCCCCAACCGTACGGATAGAGTGGGATGCGACCTTAGCCCCTACCAATCTTGTATAAGACATGATGTGCCAGTTTTTATCTTGGTGCCTGGGTTCTATCCAGAGTAGTTACAGCCGTCCGACTGGAGGTCTGATTGAATCCCAACCCTTATACATTCATTTTATCATTTTTTCGAAGTACAATCATTAATCAAAGTACCTCTTAAAGCTTATGGAATCTTAAATATTTTTTTGATTAGTCGTGGTTCTGCTCGGGGTAGGGTTACTATACCACATTCGTGCTACCACACCTCCTCAAATTCATGTCCTGGTGTAAAAATTCAACCGTAATATACTATACTAGCACAATTCCCTACCCATTGTGATATG
>JAASGD010001030.1:0-13856 GCA_023334115.1 Globisporangium megalacanthum | reverse complement strand
GTACTCGTTCGGGATGCTGATCGTGGAGCTCGTGACTGGTGAGCCACCGTGGGGTTGGTCGGCACTCGACGCGATGGTGCGCTTCCGAGTCGTGAAGAAGGGACTGCTTCCGATGCAGCCTGCAAGCTTCAACGATGCACAGTGGACGCTGATCCGGATGATGTGTGCGCCGGAGGCGTCTCAGTGCGTGACGATTTCGTTCGTGGTGGCAAGGCTGAACCAGATCTCCCAGTAGCAGAAGTACAGTAGTTGGAATTGAGCTTCGTGAGTACAGGAGCACAGACGGCAGATACAGCGTGAGAGGTTGGAGTAGGTGTAGGTCACTGTATCTGTTCGACGGATGTGCTTGGGGGCTCAAACAAGGATTGCATGTGTGTGTTCAATGTATGATGTCTTGAGTCGACGCAGTGGTCATGTTCGTGTTGATGGTACCGCAAAAGAGGGAGGTGTCTGTGTTTCACTGGTGTCGACGTGGTGCACTTCTGACGACAACTGCGTGATCGAGGAAATTAAGAGATAGACTCGCGTCCAAAGACTCGACAGGAAACACAACAGCTCAAAGGTGTCGAGTGGGTGTTTCGACGAGCGCAAGTCAACAGTGTCGAGTACTTACAGATACCGGTATAATACTGGTACGTTGCAGTCAGGTTTCGTCTGCAAGACGAAGTCTGTGGGCGTTGCCTCCACCATTGACACCTGAGGAAGATCAACATAAACGCATGCCAATCTGAACCACCGCACTTGGAAAGATCGTCGTCACTGTGAAGAGCACTCGCCGCGTCCGCTCTTGTGTGCTAGTAGTATCTGTAAATGAAAGGCATCGAAACACAAGTGTTCTGATGATCTTGGTTTGTCAGACTACGATGGCGATACGCGGCATCGAAATCAGCTCGCATTGGTGCCGAGCACACGTGGCGGTGGTACTTGTACCAACCAACTGCGAGGTCATCGCCAACCAGTTTTCCAACCCACGACACACCCGCCACGTGTGCAACTCTAGTATCGGACTGACTGCCTCACGGAGAGACCGAACCGTGTGAAAGAGATCCGGACCAGCGGCAATGCAATCTGGAGTGTCCATCAACACAAAGCGGCTCTGCGTAGAGTGCACGCATTCGCCCACGTGAGCGCTCAACCGCATTGTGCATCATGCACACGGGAACCTGCAGCATCAACTGCCTGCAGCAAGTGTCAGCTTGCATGGATCGATGACGCGGTGCTGATCTCTGGTTTTATAAATAGTTTTGTGTTGAAGTTTCGCGCGCACGAAACTTGCCACTTTGCGGATTTACGGAATTGACTTCAGGCTTTAATCACCTCTAATGCGGCAATATTACCCCTTTAGATAGAGTATTGTATGCTGAATTCATTTCACAATCCTTTGTAACTCAAGAACCTGCCTCGCCTTTGCGTTCGTAGAGACGGAGAGGTGTTTCCACGCACCTCCTTTTTCACAACTCTGTCGGTATACTTTGTGCAAGTGCACCTCATTCTCTGTTCGAGCTGCAATAGCGACAAAACAAAGTTCGTCAACTCTCTTGAGTAAAGTATACCGACTGCCCAAAGCTTCTTCGGTTCTTTTCTCCACTTTTTCTCTCTCTTCCGCTGGCTTCATCGACATCGCACATTTGAATTCGCCGCTCGAGTCTCAAGCCGACAACCGCCGCAGCAGCACCCAAGCACCACCCCAAGCCCCAAGGAGCCCATTCACTGCCCGTCATGGTGTTGTCGCCTCCCGCACCGCTCACGTCCTCGCTCGACGCGAACGCGCCGCCGTTCTACCCGTCCATGAACTGGTACCCCGCCGTGACGGACGAGTACTACGACGAGCACCCGCACTCGCCTGGGAGCAGCGGTTTTGTGCTCGCCGACTCGTTCTTCCAGGTCCAGGAGATCCCAGACGAGGAGCTCTTTGACGCCAAGTTCCACCCGCTCTCGGACGACGAGCTGCGCGAACTCGAGCAAGTCGATGAGATCAATGCGATGCTCGCAGACCTCGACCTGCTCGAGACGCACGAAGAGCTCTACTTGGCTGCCCACACGCAGCCAGCGGCGGATTGGAGCCGATCGGACGACGACGTTTCGAGTCTCATGAAGAAGCTCAGCACGAACGGGAGCGCTGGCAAGCGCAGCGAGTATACAAAGCACAGCAGCAGCTCGTCGCGGCTGCCAAAGAAGAGCTTCCACGCCAAGAAGAATGCGTTTGCACCGATCTACCAGCCACGCTCGGTCAAGTAGGCGCAAACGAGCCTACGCATCGACCACGCAGCTGGGAGACACACTGCATCCGCGTGTCACGACTCGATCCGCACGCATAACCCCGCACTTAGAAACAGTAGCCACCACCATCCCCACGTCTGATCCGCCAGTCTGAAGAGAAGCGCGCAAGACCGCGACGACACACAACACACAACACACAACACACTGGGCGACGGCCCCTCTTCGCTAGCGACGTGAAGAGGGGCCGCTTCCCCACCCTTCCACCCCACGAAACCGACGAAACATTAGCCTAGCCTGTAGGGACGAACGAACTAATATCTTAAGCCGTGCGAGGGTCGAGTTTATCAGAGCCGCAAGACTAAAAACATGAATGTACTTGGAGTGTCCTTGGGGTTTCCTGTCCGTATCAGTGTTGAGGCTCGCAGCTCTGTTCGGACACGGCGTGAATTAGTGTCTTCAATATCAGACTTTCAGTACGAACAGTCCCATTTTGTTGCAACCTAGGTGCACAAACCGGTACAGTAATGATTGTTTACCTAAAGTGGACCTCCAAGTACCAGCACTCACTGAATGGTGAGCCGAGTGAAGGTACCAATAAACACTGCAAAAATTCCGTCTTCCAGTTTCCAACTCACCTGTTCACACACACCTGCTTCAGACGAACTGAACGAGCACATTGTATTCGTCCACACCAAGCCCCCAGTTCAGATGCGAGACGCTTCTCAAGTACTTGGCGACCCGTTGCTCTTCATGGCGATCATGGAGTTCGCCGCGGGCACTCCCTTCTTCCAGTTACGAGTCAAGCAGCAACTTACGTGCACGCAACCAGCAGCATATGACACTGCTCGTCTCTTCAAACTCTACGCGGAGCCAAACGCAGTTGCTCCCGTCCATCCGGACGACATCGCACTGTGGCAAACCGCTGTGCGTGCTGGCGACAAGCGCACGCTCGAGGCGTTGCAGCTACTCGAGGAGTCCGAAGAGCTCGCTGGCGAGCGGCTTCGCGTTGCACTGAAAGGCATCGTGAGTTTCGTGCTGCTCCACGCGAGGGACACGGGAGACACGGGATTGCTCGACTGGATCGGCGCGAACGCAATGTTCCCGTTCGACGACATTGAGCCTTCAATGCTCTTCGAGCTCGGCGAGCGTGGCGACGTGGACATGCTCCAGTGGATCCACGAGCTCGAGTACATTATCGACAAGGAGGCAGCGAACGGTGCAGCAAGCAGCGGCCACCTGGACATGCTGCGCTTCCTGTACTCTATTGGCCCAGAGAATACTATCATTGACAGCGCTGCGGTTGATCTGGCGGCGACAAACGGCCACCTCCATGTGCTCGAGTTCCTCATGGATCCCGACAAGTGGGACGCTGGCATTTGGAACAACGCGTACTCGTCAGCGGTTCATGCTGGACATCTCGACATCGTCCAGTATCTGTCCGAGTCCCGATTTGCATGCAAACGCAACGATATCGCCAAGGCTGCGATAACCGACCAAGTTGGACAAGTCACGTTCGTGCGCGAGGACCAGATCGCAGCGCACTCCAGATCAGTACTGTACAATGCAGCGCAAAGCGGCAACCTCGATGTCGTCAAGTACCTCTTCCAGTGCGACCCAGAGAGGTGCTCTGCCATCGGGTACTACCTCACGATGGATGCCGTGAAGCACGGGCACTTCGAACTGGTCGAGTTCTTTCACGAACGTGGTGACGCGAGCTTCTTCGCCTCCGACACGGTAAAACTCGCAGCGGAGAAGGGCCACTTTAAATTCGTCAGGTTCCTCGTCGAGAAACGGAACTTGCGCTGTGATTCCGTTGCGACTGAGTACGTACGCAAGCGGGGGCAAGAGCGCATTGCGACCTACTTGTGCAGGAAACTGCTGGTAGAAGATCTCGCGCACCAACCGGAGCTTGAACGGCGGACTGGCAGTTCCGATGTGTCCACGTCGACCGGCCATAATGCGTCCATTGGCGAGTCTAGCACTCGCAAGAGGTACTGGTGTGGATGAGCCCACGTACTACAGTAGATAGACTGAAGTGCAGTTCAATGGATGAATCGTTCGACTTTGGAGTCTTCACTGTGTTTGGCGCGATGGAAGTCTTCTCCCTCGCTTCAGGCCTGAGCCAAAGAAGACAAGTCGCTGCGATGCCCTCGCCGCGTTCCCTACGCTCATTTCAAGGAGAACGTGATCTGCAAGCTAATGTATCTGAGCGCGAAGCACCTCCGCAAGACCGACCATGACTGAGACGTGACGCCGGGTGCTACAAAGTTGATCTCATGAGTCTGGCGAGTGCATACACAATGTATTCCAGCCCAAAGCTGAACTTGAATGAGATGCAAAGATGTGACAGTCGAATGTTGACAGTGCGACATCGATGCACTTCAGTGACTTGGAGAAGTCCACAACCACAAGAGGAGGCCAGACTTACAGAGTCAAGCGGCTCTATGTGTCGGTTCTTCGGAATCCGTACAGCTTCCGACCTGCAGCCCTCGCACCAGTTGCGCTTTCAACAATCTTGTCAGCTAGCTCCACTCCACCGTTGCGTCGCTGGTAATCAGTGTAGTGTTCGGCGCTCTCCAGCGGACGGTTCTCGCACAAGAAGTCCACGATGTGGTGGTGGCCGTTCTCGTGCGCGTACTGGAGCGTGAAGTGCTTGCAACCTTCCTCTTGGTTCTCGTACAGGAATTGGACAATGACGAGATGGCGGTGTATTGCTGCAGAGTGCATCGCTCGCGAGTCGAACGAATCGGGGATCATGCACTCGTGGAAGAACATGGTCATGTCCAGAAGTCCATTCTCCGCGGCATAGGTTGTCACAAGTCTTCCATCATCCGAGCAGCCCGTCGGGTCGAGCTCGTACAGGAACTTGACGGCCTCCATCTCTTTCAGCTCGACAGCATTCGACATTGCGAACTGGGCTACGTCCTCAATGCCGGCGTCGCACAAGGCCAGTAGGATGTCGAACCGGTCATACTCGATCACTTCTTGGACGACGGTGCAATCGTTGAGCACCCAGCCGCTTGCGCGCAGAGCACCTCGACAACCTCGAGGTGACCCTTCCTCACTGTTTCACTCAGTGTGGAATTCGCGTTGTCGATCGATACCGATGCGGTTCTACGCCATGTACCTCACGACGTCGACGTGGCCGTTCACGGCAGCTTCGTAGATGGCGTCGTCCTCACATTCGTCGACATACCGTTCTTGTGCGAATATTGGACGACACAGAGCTTCCCGTCTTCGATCACACGAGCGAACTCGCGAAAAGGTGATTGCACTCGCTTGGATCGTTGCGGTCTTCGGGCCCAGACACTGTAGGAGTCGCAGTACGTCCAGGTCACCACTGCTCGCTGCGCCATCTGCCATGTCGGATCTGATGTGGCGCTCGTGTCTGTGCATCCACTCCACCATCGCGTCACCGCCGCGTTCGTTAAACTGAAAAGCCAGAGTGCGAAACGCTGTCAAACCCGAACATTCTGTTCACGTCCAACCAGTCGGCCGGCGCCGTATCCCGAGAGCTTCTTGCCAGCGTGAGCGCAAAGTCGAAGACGCCGTGGAGCACATTGCGCAGTCTGTCTCTGAGCGATCTGGCGCTCTTGGACAGAAATTTGCAGCGCCTCGAGCAAGCGCTTGTCGCCTACCCACACCGCGTTCTTCCACAGAGTGGCGTCTGGCGACTCGGAAGCAGTCGGCTGGAGAACCTTGTCAAGCTCCGTTCGTGCACACTCGAGCTGTCATTGGACTTGGATCACGAAGAACGGGATGTCGGGCGCGGACGCCACGATGGTCAGGTAAAGCGAACGGTGGGTGAGTACCTGGATGCCAGCGTGGTTATGCATCGTGATAATGGGAGAGCTTGTGGGTTCTGTGTTGAGCACGGAATGGAAGTGACCAGCCTGGGGTCGAAAAAGAATCTGATGGATATTGTGAAATCTACGTCTGTGTAATTTGTCATATCAGTACTAGTACCAGAAGGGACCAGAAAGTCGCAACATTTTGTTGCGGTGTTCAGTCGGTATCTACTTCGCTGTACCCTGGCAATTTTTCATTACCAGTACTACCGGTACCTTCATTCAGTTCAGATTGAATTCAATCACGACACTTTGGGAATCACGAGCGTTGCTGACCTGATTCAGGCATGTGTCTGATGAAATGCCAATGCATCAGGACTCCTGATTCAGGAGAGATCATTCAGACGCCACTGGCGTAACGAAATCACTGGTGTGACGCCAGATTTCGTTTCGATTCAAACCATCGAGAAGATCTTGTCATGATCAGTAGATGCTTGCTCTGTCGATAAAGAGGGGTACAAGATGAGAAGCTACGTAAGGACACAGGTGGCTTGAAAAGCTTGTGACGCCTCGACTCAATTGCATCTTGCATCTTGGTTGGCTGAAGGATTTTGTGTTCAAACGCGTTCGTTTGAACAAAATGCAGTTGTTATGCCAATCACAGAGGGTTATTTGAGTCAATGACTACTGTATGAATACCTCGTTCAACTTGACACCAAACATGTCTTTTTACGGCGTCACCTAGGCGTGAACTGCTGTATATCGTGCGGTATGACGGGCGTAGCTCGATAGAGACACGAAATCTCAAGCGTGAGCAAGGTTCATACTGTACATTGCTTTACTCAACGAACAGTACGGTACAGTAGTCTGTTCTGTCCCTCCTCCAGTATGCATTCGTTCCTACTGTACAATTGAATATGAATCGAACTTGAGCAAGCAAGATGAGACCAAAGGCTTCTTCCAGTGAAAGCTTTGTCGCAGCAACTTTTAGGTCCTCGCTATATCTTCAGTGAGGCATCCAGTGTCTGTCAAGATAAGAGTCTCGGATCCAAGCTTGGTTCTTGAAGCGAGAACAGGATCTTCGAGATTTCACAAAAAATCGCAAAATTCTCAATTCCCATCCATACAAATCAGGAAAAACTCTCCTGTCCTCTTTTTCTTCACGCTCACTTTTGGCTATTTTCCACCGCCGCCAGCAGCTCAAGCTCAAAATCCCGCAACGCCAGCGGCTCCGAAGCGGCTCAAGGGCGGAAGAAAGCGGGATCTTCTCTCGTTCGCCCACTCGCTCGCTCGCCCTCCATCGCCACCCCCTCGTCCCCTCAAGCCCCCCACGCGCGTCGCCATGTTCGAGAAGAACCTCCAGGACCTCGTGAAGGGCATCCGCTCGACGAAAGGCGACGTGAACGTGTACATCTCACAGAGCCTCCAAGAGATCAAGAGCGAACTCAAGAGCACGGACGCGTTCGTGAAAGCGCAAGCTGTGCGCAAGCTCACGTACCTCCACATGCTCGGCTACGACATGGGCTGGGCCGCGTTCCACATTGTCGAAGTCATGAGCTACGAGCGCTTTGCGCACAAGCGCATTGGGTACACGGCCGCGTCCCAGAGCTTCACGCAATCGACCGACGTCGTGTTGCTCTGTACAAACCTCTTGAAAAAAGAGTTTGGGAGCTTCTCCGAGTACGAAGTTGGGCTCGCGATCAATGTGCTCGCAAACATTGTGACCACGGACCTCGCTCGGGACTTACTGGGCGACGTGGTGGCTATGATGAACTCGCCCAAGTCGTACGTCCGGAAGAAAGCGACGCTCGTGCTCTACAAGATGTTCTTACGGTACCCGCCTGGCTTGCGCCTCACGTTTGACAAGCTGAAAGAGCGCATGGAAGAGCCGGACGTCGCAGTCGTCTCGTGTGCTGTGAATGTGATCTGCGAACTCGCGACGAAGAAGCCAAAGAATTACTTGGGCCTCGCGCCGCACTTCTTCCGGCTCCTCACGACGTCGTCGAACAACTGGATGCTCATTAAAGTCGTCAAGCTGCTCGCGAGTCTCGTGCCAGAAGAGCCTCGTTTGGCTCGGAAGCTTTTGGATCCACTCGCGACTGTGATCCAGAACACGCCAGCGAAGTCGCTGCTCTACGAATGCATCAGTACTGTCACGACGGCGCTGTTGTACACGGCAAAGAGCGACGGATCGCAGCCACGGAACGTCGCCGCGATTGTCCGGCTCTGTAACGACCACTTGCGTCGGTATATTGAAGACCCGGACCAGAACTTACGGTACCTCGGCCTCGTGGGACTCAGTAACCTCATGCAGTCGCACCCGCACGTGATTGCGGAGCACCAAGCGCTGATTGTCGAGTGCCTCGCAGTCGACGACATGACGATCCGGATGCGGTCGCTCGAGCTGTTGGCTGGGATGGTGACGGCCGAGAACGCGGCGCAGATCATCCGGGAGCTCATGCGCCAGACACTGTCGGCTGACGGCGCGTACCGGCACGAGCTCATTGCACGGATTCTCCACGTCTGTGCTGCGAACAAGTACGAGAACATCCACGACTTTGACTGGTACATCCACGTGTTGGTCCAGCTCGCCCGCGTGCCTGGCGTCGCGACCGACAGCCACAATGCGACAACAACGACGACGTCAGCGACAACGACAGCAGCAACGACAGCAGTCGTTGGCTCGTACGAGTACACACGGACGCGGTCGCACGGTGTCGAAGTCGCGCGCCAGCTGCTCGACATTGCGGTGCGCGTGAAGAGCGTCCGTAGCGTCATGGTCGCGAACATGATGGAGCTGTTGATGGAGAAGGACGCACTGAGCGGCCCAGGGGCGTCGACGCTCAGCGAAGTGCTGTACGCAGCAGCGTGGATCGCAGGCGAGTACGTGCTGGAGTACCTTGAAGACGTCGAGGACGATGATGACGACGAGGATGACGACGATGATGATGAGCGTGTGTCGGAAGACGAGAAGCTCGCGCGTATCGAAGACCTCGTTGACGAGATGCTCCAGCCACGCACGACAGCGCTACCAGCACACGTCCAGACTGTGTACATCCAAGCGCTGCTCAAGCTGCTGACTGCGACTGCTGAGAAAGCGGACGACGACGCGGTCGAGAAGCTCGCAGAGATCATCCTCGCCCGTCTCCCAGCGTTCGTCCAGAGCGAGCACGTGGAAGTCCAGGAGCGTGCCGTGTCACTCCAGCAGCTCTTGCTTGCGCTCGGCATGGGCCTCTCTGCGCTGAGCTCGGAAGAGCGCGCGTCGCGTGCGTTCGACAGCAACCCGTCGCTCACTCCGTCGTCGCGGCTCGACATTCTGAATTCGTACTTTGCCGAGCGACTCGCGCCAGTCGGTGCGAAAGCGCAGCGAAAAGTGCCGCTCCCCGCTGGTCTCGACTTGGACGAGCCACTGAGTGCGGTTGAAGCGTCGTTCCTCGAGTCTGGCGGCGACGTGTCGGGCTTTACGACCGAAGACGACCTCGAAGTGTCGTTTGTGCACCAAGGCCACAACAACAACAACAACAACAACAGTGGTGGGAGTGGGTACACGATGTTTGACGACCACGCGTCGTCGTCGCCGCACCAGCCGCAGAAGTCGGCGCACCACCGGTCGTCGAAGAACGGCAGCAGCCGTCGTCGCAGCAAAGGCTCGTCGTCTGGGAGCGACTCGTCTGGTGCCGAGTCGGGCGACAGCAAAGCCGAACTTGAGCGTCAGTATGCGCTCGAGAAGGAGCGGCTGCGGAAAGACCCGTTCTACTTGTCTGGCAGCGGCGCGAACGCGAACGGTGGTGTCGACCACAGTGTACGTGGCTGTTGCTGTTGTCGATTGGGATGTGCTATCGTCGCTGTTGTTGATGCTAACGTGTCGTGGTGGTCGCTTCTAGGGCTTTGCTGGGATCATGGACGCGCTCGACGCCTCCAAGAAGAGCAAGAAGAAGAAGGGCGAGAAGGTGCGTTTGCATTTGGCTCTCGCGTCTTCCACTTGCGTGCAACAGCGACGCTCACCTCCTCCTCTTCTTGTCGCTTACACGACGCCCTGTCGCTTGTCGTCGTTGTTGTCGTTATAGAAGTCGAAGAAGGCGCGTGCGATCTTGGAGGACGAGCTCATGCCGGACGGTGCACGCTCAAGCGACGACGACCGTCGCCGTGGAAAGAAGAAGCCGTCGGCTGCGTTCGACGAGGTACGTTAAGTGGCTGTCGTGTCGTGTCGTGTGCTGAAGAGTATAGACGGGTGAATGCTTACCAAGTCCATTGTACAACGTGTCTGGGAACAGGACGATGACCTGTCGGCCATTGATCTGAGTGTTCCGCTTGGTGAGAACGAGAAGATCCCAGACGAGCACTTGTACCACCGCCAGCCGAAGCCAGAGGCAGTGGCAACGAAAGTCCGCAGCAGCGACCGGAAGAAGAGCAAGTCGACAGCGTCGTCGTCGCGAAAGAAGACGAGCAGCGGCTCAAAGGACGAGCGCAAGGCGGCCAAGTCCAAGGCGACAACGCACCGTCGCCACCACGACGACAAAGACAGCGACAACGACAGTGCTGGCGACAGGAAGCGCACGACAAAGAGCAGCCACACGAAGAGCTCGTCGAAGCACCACCACCACGATGATGACGACGACGAGAGCGGGAAGAAGACAAAGAAGAAGACGCGGTCGTCATCGTCGTCCAAGCGTCCGGACGACAGTGGAGCGAAGGACAAGGCGTCGTCGTCAGCTGCTCGCGCAAAGAAGAAGGACAAGAGCAAAGCGGAGAAGCCAGCGCCAGCCCAGCAGGACGAGCTGTTGCTGCTCTTTTAGACGTCGCGTGTGTGCATCCAGAGAAGGAGGAAGAGTGTCAGCAATGGACGACAGGAAGGAAGGAGACCTTGGACGTCGCTACAGCCAGAGCCAGAGCTGTCACGCTGAGTAGGGAGGGAAGGTGGCTTTTGGGTGGGACCAGCCACACTGCCGTGAGAGGGAAAAAAGAGTACATACACGGGTCCGCTCTGCGTCACGAGCGGATCTCTATTGCGTTTCGTTCATTCGCTTGTACGAGCTCGACACTGGTGTTGATAGACTCACACACACTCCTACTCACTTCTTCGCCTTGTGCTTCTTGTGCGCCTTCGCTTGTGGCGCGGTCTCCGCTGCCGCCTCACTGCTCTTGCTCTTGTGCTTCTTGGTATGTTTCTTCGTCGCTTCTTCTGACGCCGGCTGCTCGTTCACAGTCTCTTCTGGCGCCTCCCGCTTGTGTTTGCTGCTGGTGCTGCTGGTACTGCTGGTACTCCCCACAGTCCCACTCCAGTCCTCCACAAGCGAAAAGACGCGCGTAAACGGCTTTGCGAGCGTAAACTTCTTGCGATCAGCGGCTTCTGGAAACGCGTTCACAAGCTGCTGAGTGAGAACTGCGTCTTCCACCTGGAGCTGGTACGTCTTGGCGTCGTGTGTGACGCTCGCGACCGCCTCGCCCAGCTCACGTGTCTTCCCGACCTTGAACGACACGTTCGCTAGTGCCGACGCGTCCATCTAGTGTGGTCCACAGCCATCCACGCGTCCATAATCAGCCTACAAACGAACAAGTCACACTGGTGTTGAGGTAAGTGGTACTACGTACGTGCTTGGGGAGCTTAAAGAACCAGAGCTCCTTGTCCTCTGAGAGCACAGCGTCGCGTGTGAGTGCTGCGCTCCCCCGTACCGACTCGAAGCCAGGTGGGATCTCAAACTCCCTGTTACCAAGTGTTACAAGCATCGTGAGCTCCTCTCGACAGACCAACGAAGAGCCCCCATAATACACACACAGGCGACGCACTCGTCCTCCGACTCGTCCTCTGTCTGCTCAGCTGCGTCCGAGCGCTCGTCGCCACTGCTGGAGGGTGAAGCAGCAGGCTCCGGCTGCTTGGTGGCGCTCAGGTTCAGGCGCTTCGTCGCGGGCGCCATGGCTGCAGCTTGCGGATGACGACGCTTCCAGTTGTTGAGACGGTTGAAATGCACTGGTTCGCATTGCGCCTTCGGTATTCTTTGGTAGATAAGGGACCGCTGTAGAGAGAGTTGGGTTTGTGATGAGATGCTTGGAATTTGTATTCTTTTGCGCAATGCCGAGTTGAAACAGGAACTTTGGTTTGTACAGAAGTTGATCGAAGTACGACAGGCTGTATTTACTGTACTTACAGCGGCGTGCTGCACTTATTGCGTGACGCTCCAGTTCGGCCAGATCTCTTGAAGTTACACCATGAACAGTACGTGACCACCCAGCGCAACAGTCTGCGTGGAGCTTGTGCAGCGTACAATTCGACATTCACAGAGATGGCCGTGCTTCGCAGCAAAGGCGATCCCAGTATCAGTAACATCACTGTAGAATCGATCGTGGTAATCTCAAACCCCACGCTCTGCATGTCAAGTTACTTGTCCGCGTGTCTCCACCGTCCCTTTCACCGCCTCGATATCGTTGCGGTGATTGCGGTCGTCAAGACACTTGTGATCCAAATGTCTCGGAGCTTACTCAGCTCGAAGAAGCGCCGAGCCGCCATATTGTCGACCTCAAAGTCAATTCCAGCGAGCACACCTTCCCGAACTCATTCGTCGATTCTGCCACGCAATGTCGAGGTCTATCTCGCCTACAAGGTTGTAGACTTCCAAGTTGAGATGCTCTCGAATGCGACGAAGAGTATGGACGTCAGTTGACACTTGCCTTGGATCACGAAACAGGAGACGTCTGGTGAGTACGACGTATCCGACTGGAAGAGCAACCAGTCGGTGATGATTCGGACCGCAGGATGGTAGGACATCCTGGATGTGAAGCAACGGCGTGTGAGAGCTATACTTGGCATCAAGGCTTGGAGCTGGTGTGCTTTCACCAGCGGAACAGACCTGCTATGTACTGGTGATCGCACAACACGAGTCTCGGATGTTGAAGTCTTCTAGGTGGCTAACGACGATACTGGGCGGTCAAGTTTCAGCATGGCAGACGTGCCTCACACATGGGTCATTCGTTACCTTGCGATGTGGCGACCTTAGAGTGCCGCACTCCGATCGACACAGAACTACAGTGCACGAAGTAGTTCGGTGGGTGAACAGTACACAATCTCGCTGAAGCGACACTGAAGCGATCTTGGCCACGTTGGCGTTCCTCTCAATGAAACTGCGTTCATTCAATCAATGCACACATGAACATGCAGATGACTTCCTCCACGAACGTCAGACGGCAAAGTGCGCCAGCCTATCGCCGTAGTTGCTTCCTTCTCGTGCACTCCCACGGCCACAACTACTGCTGCTGCTGGGAGAACTGGCTGAGCTTCGACACGACGAACGGAATCGTGACACGCTGCGACGCCTCCGATGAACACATCATCCGGATCAGCGTCCACTGCGACTCGTTCATGCTCGCAGGCTGCATCGGAAGCTTCTTCTCCCTCGTAACCCAGCGACGAACCATAGCGTCGATGGTGGAACGACCCCACGGTGGCTCACCAGTCACCAGCTCCAAGATCAGCATCCCGAACGAGTACACGTCGGACGCCGGTGTTACGCGCTCGCCACGAATGTACTCGGGTGAGCGCCACTGCACCGCTCCCTGTCGCTTCGGGTCCACCGTCACCTCTGCACGACGCAGCAAACTACTCAAGCCAAAGTCAATGATCTTCGCGTCGCCGTTCGCACCAATGAGCACATTGTCGCACTTGAGGTCGTTGTGCACCACGTTCCGCTCGTGCAGGTACTAGAGTCCACGTGCGACTTGGTGCAGCAGCCGCCAGCGTCTCCTGCCATTCCATCTGCACCTTTTCATGAATTTGAGGAGGTTTCCTCCGCCAGCGTGTTCGCACACAAAGTAGCGCTTCCCAACGTCGCAAGCACCAAAGAGCTTGAGTACGTG